>MQRK01206821.1:72344-94107 GCA_001938485.1 Girardia tigrina | reverse complement strand
CATCCACTATAGTTTCTTGAATCCAGGTGAAACAATCACAGCGGAGAGGTACTGTCATGAAATTGATGAAATGCATAAAAAATTGAAAACCCTTTGTCCGGGATTGGTCAATTGAAAAAATCTCATCCTTCTTCATGATAACGCTAGACCTCATATTTCAAAAGTGACTCTTCAAAAGCTTAATGAGTTGGGCTATGAAACCCTGCTTCATCCACCATATTCACCAGACCTCTCGCCAACGGACTTCCACTTTTTCAGGCATTTGTACAACTTCCTACGTGAAAAAAATTTCAAAAACCAAAATGATGCTCAAAATGCCTTCCAAGATTTCGTCGCTTCGAGAACCGATGCATTTTGTGCTGATGGAATAAAACAACTTGTTTCTCGTTGGCAAAAATGCATTGATGCCAACGGTTCATACTTTGATTAATAAACTTTTGTCTCTGTGAATTTGCACGTCTTTGAAGTTTGTGTCCCAAAACCGCCATTATTTTTCGACCAACCTAATATAATAATAAAGTGCGCTTCATATTTATATGAACCTGAGTTTGTTATGGTTATTTTGTGTGTACAATGTACACCATAAAATTGGGCTATTTATAGGTAAAAAATGGATTCATTAAAAATACACACACTCCTTTTCCACTCAGTCTCTCCCTCTCGCACACACACGCTCCTACACTAGGTCATTTATTTAATAAGTATAAGACATTCTTTTGTTCTTAACCCTTTAAATCCAGTGTGCTGTAACAATTTTTGAGTAAAAATAAACACCCACATTTTCTTAGGTTACACCCAGCTGGAAACCTTAAAAAACCCTGTATGAACACCCTAAATTCCACGCCTTGACGGGTTCTCACTAGCTTGTTGATAATGCCGTTATATCTACATCATAGCTCATATCAAGAAACAGTTTCGATTCTATTTTTAACGTTGAAGATTGAGTTGTTACGAGTTTTAGATTCAGAAAATGAAAATAACCCGGTTCATATAAACCTCCTCCGACTGTTACGGATAACTGTGCATTACAAATAATACTCAGCATTGGCGCACAGGGTAGTGAATCATAGACTCTGAATCGGGTAGAAACCATTTGACAAATACAAAGTTTTCTGATCCTCTCACACGACTTCGCTTTTTGTGTATTATTTTGTTTTTTATTTCATGTTTTTTTATTTTATATATTGGGTTGTTGCATAAGTTCTCGCCGTTTTTTAAACATTTATTTGCAAAGAAATCAAAGAATTTTAACAACCAAAATAATGACTCAGTTAATTATATATTTAATGAAATCATAAAATTTTAACAGCAAAAATAATAACACTTCAATCAATTATGTACTCTCCTTCATTGTTCACTACTTCTTCCCATCTTTCCACCAGTTTCTTGATTCCATTTCGCCAGAAATCCTTAGGTCGAGTCTCGAAGTTGTTGAGCCAATTATCAAGATGATCCTGATTTTCGACGCTAAGACCCCTCATTTCATTTGAAAGGCAGCGGAAGAGATGGTAATCCGTCGGGGCGAGGTCTGGGGAATATGGACCTCCCAACCGAGCTCTTGGAGTGTCATCTTGACAGTTTTTGCGGTGTGTTGTCGAGCATTGTCATGGAGGAGGATCTCCTGGCCTTGTCGATCTGGTCTTTTTTGTTGAATTGACTCATTGACTCGATGTAATTGGGCTTTATAGAGATTATTTTCTACTTTCATGTTCTTTCCAAGCATTTCCCAGTGGATTAGACCTTCCCAATCCCACCATACGCAAATCATTGTCTTCATAGGGTGCATGTATTTCTTGATCCTGGCTTAGGCTTCTCTCCAGGACTCACCCACTCTTTCCTTTGCTTCATATGCACATAGAGACACAATTTCTGGTCTCCAGTGACGATTCTGTATAAGAAACGTTGCCTGTGGCCACGGGTTCCTTGGTGTCGAGCGAGATTTTGAGCAGCAATGGAAAGCCGCTTATCCTTCTGTTTTTGGGTGATTTCTTGCGGGACCTAAGCTCCAAGCTTTGAGTGAAACCCATCGACTGAAGATGGTGTGAAATTGTCGCAAAATCACAATTCATCTTTTCGGTCAATTCTCTGCATGTCTGGCGGCCATCTTCCTTCAAAAGATCCCCGAGTTGGTCCTCGTCCATCTCGACTGGTCTTCCGGAACGAGGAGTGTCATTGAGGTCGAAATTATTGTGTTTAATCCTGGCAAACCAATCCCGAGTAGTTCTCTCAGCTATAGCGTCCTCTCCATACACGGCACAAATATCTCTGGTAGCTTCACTCGCTTTTTGACCTCGATTAAAGGCGAAAAGAAGGAGGTGTCGAAAATGCGATTTTTGTCGACTTGACAATCCATTTGACGGTTCTAAAAAAGACAAACAAATAATATAGGCAAAAACGATTACTTTAATCTTGTAGAGCATAGCAGGGGCTTTCTAATGGTATATAACACTTCGCCAAACATCAAAAAGTCTTTGTAGAACAAATAGTTTCATGTAACGGCGGGAACTTATGCATTTTAACAATGAAATTGAACTTTTGAAAAAAGTTCAGTTTTTTTTGGAGAGGGATCGAATAAATAAAAAATCGAGAGAGTCTATATGATGGGCTGGTACGGGGACATTTAATCCAGAGACAGCTAGTCCCGGACACTTAAAACCTAAGTTCAATTTCATTTTGCAAAAATTCAATGCCATCTTGACAAGTTCAATGCCATTGTAAAAATGCTATAAAAATAAATAATTCGCAGTAGATTCAAAGAACTAAGACTATTTTGTGCAAATTTAACATCTACTCTGAATCTGGTTATTATTGTTTCATTAAAATGAAGAAACAAAAATATTCCTTTTTATGGATGCAATATAGCGTTTACCACAAATTTGGTTCTTTCACTTCCTTGCTTCCATGTTTTTTTCGAACGTTGTTTTTATGGAACTCTTTTTCATCTGTTTGAAATGCTCTCAAAATGCTCTTTTTTCAAGACATACGAGAAAATAAAAGTCTGCAGAAACAGGAGACAGTTTTTTGTTTTTACAGTGTATAGATTCAATGTATCTAGCTTTAAAGTTAATCCAAGTTTTTTCAAATGTCGAAAAGTACTTGAATTGTCAGCATATAATTTCAGTAATTTTCTTCTCGGCAATCCTATGATTCCTATTCACTAATTCACGAATAATGTCATCATTAAGGCTGGATGACCCACATCGGATTTACCATCTCTAAATATACCAAACAACTTTTAAACCGTTTTAAGAGCAGAACTTAGTATGCAAAATGACCATAAAGGAGACATCAGTACTGTCTTGTGATAATGTTTGCGCATCTATGAACATTATTATTAGTAGAACGGAGTATTTGAAGTACTTATATCTTTTCCATTTTCTTATATAATACACATAAATGGACTGCCATTTATATAATCTCTGATGCAATGGACTTAGGTTTTCCAGATCTTACCCTTGTCTGGGGAAGAAGGATTCCAAACACAAGCATAATTTAACCTTAATTGAAGAGTCAAGCGAAGAAGAAGAGATCCATAACAAAATCATCACCAGTAATGGAAATGGACTAAAAAAGGATGGTTTAAATGCGGTTAGTATTTAATTAACATTATTTAATTCATTTGTTTATTTATTCGTAATTGAAAAAATTTTATATTTTAATTATTGTTTTCATTTAACATATTTTCTAATTTTAAAATAATTTTATTTATTTACCACGGTGATTTGCCAGTGTTGCAAGCGATCATTGAAGAAGACATAAGCGATTTGTATTGCATTATTGTGATTTATTTATTCTTTCTATTCCTTCTTTAATTTTTTAAAAAAACTTATTACAAGTAAAAAGAGTGATAGTAAAAGATACTTTCGTTAATCAATTCCGATGGTGTATCTGTTATTATCAGTTGTTATCATATCTCAAAGAAAATCGTCGGAAGAAAGAACCGGAAATCCACAATCTTCAACAAGAATGTCATCAAGAAGATTAATGAGAATCTTTAATTACAAATAAATAAAATCAATTGTTATTCACTTTGAAAGATCAGTAATAATTTTTTATCTTTCCAATCTTCCGTCTTTTTTATGTATGCCTTCTTCTTTCAGACCTTTGAACACTCTCTTTTTGTATCAATAAATCTCAGTATTAGATTGATACAGCAAACTTGTTTTTGTGAGTTTCAATGAAAACATTAATGAATAATAAAAAAAAATAGAGATAGATTAAAATGAAGATCTTTGTTAAATGAGTGAAGTGAAATAGACGCGATGGAGTGACTAAGACTGGTCGAATTTGAATGTATTCAGTGCAGTCGTGAGAGAAAGAGAGTGGTCAATCTCAGACGAGTGGCGATCGGTGCTAATCTGCACATCATCAATGATGCTGCACGGCACCGAGGGGGGTTAGCGGGAGGGGGGCCGGTCGCTCTCATTGTTTGACATTGAAATTTAATCACGATGATTCACCGGCAGTGGCGGCCACTGACTGACAAGACCGGTCCGTGAGACTTACATCGGCATTGATAACTTGAGAAAGAAAGAGATTTTTGTGAACAAAAAAAACGAAGAACAAGAAATTTTCGAAAATAAAAAAAATCAATTGTAGAAAGAAAAGAAATCTGGAAATGATATCAGAGAAACAATCTCCCACACTGGTGATCGAAATGAATCATTGACAAACGCATTCCCAGATGGTTTATTTTTAGACTCGAGTGGCCGAGAAAAACACGAGAAGGATGAATTTCCCCAAACAGATTAGCAATAATGTGTATCGTTGTCGTCGTCGTCGCTGTTATCATATTGGTGGATGAGCGAGCCAATTTTTGTCGATCAGTCTGTTCGTTGGTTTAATCTTGATTAATCGATAATCGGATCAAATGAGATTCTGTCACACGATCAGATCTCATCGATTGAGCAGCGCTGATTGGCCAATCACTGACCGACCGATAGCGTTGTGATCGCCGCCGTCACCGCCACCACGGGCAGCCGACGTTTAATTTAAATTTAATTAATGAATAATAGATAGACGTGGATGCATACAAAATAGGGGCGCAGGACGTTTTGGTACCGCCGTTCTGGTCCTGGGTATATTTATTTATATGATACATATGATCTATATGATAATCATATATGTCATATTTGAAAAATTATCAATTTAATATGAAAACAAGGTTTTAACAATACACGTTTGCAATTCAACTTACCACCAAAGAAGAATTTTAAATATCTATACATAAAAATTTTACATTTTGTGTCTATTTGGCATATAATTTTTCATATTAAATCGATATTTTTTCATATTAAATCGATATTTTTTCATATTAAATTGCTATTTTTTCATATTAAATCGATATTTTTTTCATATTAAATTGATATTTTTTCATATTAAATCGATATTTTTTCATATTAAATCGATATTTTTTCATATTAAATCGACATTTTTTCATATTAAATCGATATTTTTTCATATTAAATCGACATTTTTTCATATTAAATCGATATTTTTTCATATTAAATCGACATTTTTTCATATTAAATTGATTTTTTTTCATATTAAATTGATAATTTTTCATAATAAATGAATTAAAAAATTGCCTAATTCGCGAATTGACCAATTTTACAAATTTGGCATAACAGATCACACTTACTACAGCTAAAAATTTTATAAATAAATATTCCAAGGACCAAAACGATATGTACCCACCAAATAGTATTAAGATAATCAGAAAAGGAGATTCTCTCTTCTAATTCCTTTAAACAGTGATTCAGTTTGAGACCATGACATTATCTTGTCTCGTCTTATTTAATTTTCAGTAAATAATAGTCAAAATAACAGAACAATTAAGAATCCAAGTAGAACGTTGATAAGTAGAAAGTTTGAATAATGGACAATCCAATTAGGTGGTCCGTAAGGCTTTGTCAGGATGTAAACCCTTTGTTTCCAAATCATCGCCCTGCAAAATTATTTTAAAACTAGATAAATAATTAGAATTAGAATGTCTATTTTTTCAACGGAGGTCGAAATGAATAAAATAAAATTCATACATTACTATTTAATACTATTTAAAAACTGTTTTCCTTGCTATCTTTTATCAGATTAGTGTTTTCAGCAAAAATTTGAAGACAAAACTAACGGTGATAAATCGTGATTAATATAATATTTTAAAATTTTAAAATTTTAACCATTTCTTTATAAACACTAAAAATAATAAAAATTTTATAAAATTGTTAAAAATGAATTTAATTTAAAACTAATTAAAAGCTTTTCATTTTGTTTTAAAAAAATATTAAACTTAATTTCAATTGTTAATTCAAAAATATAAACTTATCAAATTATTAGTTTAAGTATGTTCGAATAGTCAATCATTTTAAATATAAAAAAATACCAATTTCCATCTGGGGGTGAGAATCACCGTTCTAAGTTCAGAATACTTAAATCAACATACAGAATCAATAAATTCACACATTTAAACAATTTTAAATATTCCTCACAATTATTATTTTATTTATAAATAGAATGTGAAAAATATTTTCAAATTGTGTTTATTGTATGTTGTGTTTGGTATGCTGTTTTTAGAATTGTGTTTCTCCCACTCAAATCGAAGATTGATACATTGAAAGCCGCTTAATATGACCACTGGTTAAAAGGACCAGCCGCTTAATAGGACCAAATTCTGTGGGACCGAATCATTTCCTATGTTTCGAATATTAAAGCAGCCACTTAATAGGACCAGTAAAAGTCGGTTAATGGGACCACTCATGAAACTGTTTGACCCTTCAAACAACATGAAAGTCATGAAAAACGTGTTTTTAGCGTAGGTCATACACCCACCCAAATCAACATACACATACACACGTAACAAAGAAGCAGGTCTTGACTGAATTTGTTCTTATCTCTTTAGCTGCAGAGAGCACCTGCTACATTTGTGGCACGCACACACAGGACACAGCAAGAGGAAAAGTGTCCTGCAAGCAAACGTACAGTTAGTGGCGGTAGCCCCATACACTTCCCATCCCAGGTACGCATGTGTGTGTCGCCTAACTCGACATCAATCTTGCTAGAGCACAATGGGGAGAGTTGCAAACTGGCTGCTGACAAGAGCTGCAGCAAGCTCACACCCTCTTATGAAATCGTCACCACCAACTTCTCTCTTGTAGCAACTCGAAAAGTGTACTTTGTCAAAAAATAACACCACTTCGCTTAATGGGACCAGTCGGTTAATAGGACCAGTTGGGCTTGGGACAAATGTGGTCCTATTAAGCGGCTTACACTGTATTTTGAATGTTTTGAACCGTCGAATTATTCTGACAATTTTAAAATTTAAATAAAATCTTTAAAATTAAATTAATATATTTTAATCAATAAATATAAAATAATATTTAAAATCTTTTTGAAAGTGATTTACAATATTTTAATAGTGGATTGTATCATAAAGATTTATTTAATCATAAAAAATCTATTCTAAGTAGATTTATTTTTGAAAATAATTTTAATATATTTATAAAGAATTGCAATTTAAATTTGTTAGAATAATTAGAAATTTAGAAATAGAATTAAAATTTATCAATCAAGAACGATGTCTAACTAGGAAAGTTTTGTGGAAAATTGACCTGGAGGTAATTCGAGTTGTGATGTTCTTAATACCGAGTATTTATACAGAAGTAACATTCTTCATTTAAAATTGTCCGCATGTCAATACATGGCATATTTTGGAAAAAATACTCACGCAATAGGAAAAAAATCTTATTATAAAAGAGTAAAGAACTTCAGTTACCAAACCCATTTTCCCAAAATCTTTTTTAATCTTTGCCAAAATCCTCTGCCACATTACAAAGAGCTTTCAACATGATATTAAAAAGCAAAGTGCTTCGATCTTTGATAAAATTCATAATTTTTTTTAATAATGAATATATGATATAAATAATATTATAATTTTTATTATTAATTATTATTATTTTAATATTGTGCGGTAAATTTTCAAAACATGCTATTATTTGTTTTTAATCTATATTTATTAAGATATGTAAAATAATAAAATCATTATTATTTACAAAGAGAACATTTAATTTAAATGTTGTGCATTTTTTTATTGTATTTTAATATAATTTTTAAATTATTCTCTTCGTTTAATTTTTTTCAATATTTCATATGATTATTACAATTTGCAATTAATTGAAATTATTTAAATAAATATTAAAAACATTTTCAAAAATTTTCAGATTTCCAATGAAATTGTCAATCAGCAAGGGTATGTTTTTCTATTATTTATTTATTTCTAGTCGTTGATATTTAGAATAAAAAGAAATTTACTTCCTTTTGTAAAGCTTGGTTTTTCATTTCTTTAATATTTAAAATTAAATATTTTAATTAATCTAAAAAATTTGTTAATAAAGCATAAAGAAAAAATATTTTTTAATATTTCTTTCAATTTTTTTTCATTTAAATGTGATTTTTTAATTTCATAAAATCAGTTTTTTTCAGACATATTTTATTTACTATATCTGATAAAATGATAAATAAAATAAATAATATTTGCTCAGCAATAATTACATTATTATATAACTTTATTAAAAAAATAATCGGTTTTTCTTATCATTAAACTAGAATTTAATCAATATTTAGTTATTTTTTTATTTTTTTTAATTCAATCTTGACTGCTACTGTTCTCTTGGATTTTTAATTTATTGACGATAAATTTATTTTTAATAATAAAAAATACCAAATAGTCAATTAATTCTACAAGTTTATATAATATATGTCCTGGTAGATTAATTTTGTCAGAACACTAATTATATTAAAGCAATATATGCAAACATTCTTATTATTTTTTATTTACTATTTTAGATTTCTATTAGTTTGATTATTTTATTTTTGATTGCCACAAGCTTTATATTTTTCAATCAAAAATAAAATATAATATATAAAATGAGGCAAAGACAAATAAAAAATGAGTAAAAAAAGAAGTTTGTAAGTTTCCCATTATCTTACCTTATTCCATTCTTCCTGAGGCATTTGCACATCTCGTTAGACCCAATCCCAGCACCTCTCCTTCTTCGCATGGTCAAGTTTGTGCACCTTCCTGTCGCCATTGTTCAGAATACCTTGAAGGGTTCGAAGGCTGACATGTGCGGCTGACATGCCAGCAGACCTTTGGATTTCGGAGGCCGTCTTCCGTGGATCCTTAACACTTTCACGAATGATGTAGCGTTTGCCGCCCTCCTTCACTTTTGCTAAAGTTCCACATTTACCATTTTGCAGGGTTTCCACAAAGCCAGTGCGCCTATAGTGGTTGATGATACGAGTGTCTGTTGACTGGCACATTCCCAAATCGGTGGCAATCTCTCTATGCTTTTTTGTAGTGTGCAAACTTTTTTTTGTAGTGTGCTATCATGCGTTCTCTGAGCTCTCGAGGTATCAGCCATCGGTACAATGATGTAGGTAGTTGATGACGCATAGAGTCAAAAGAGCACAGTACTCCCTCCATTGTCATGAGTCATCATTGTGTAGCACCGATGTGTTTAAGCTTGTATGTGTATATACTGTATATACGTAATATATACATGCGAGTGTGTGCGTGTTTTGCGGGCGGGCTTAAGTGGCCGCCTCTGCACATGACCTTTGTACCTTCGTACTTTTGTAGTTCAGTAGTGTTGTATCGTTATCTCTGTAGTTCATGCTCTTTTACTTGTGAATACGTAAGAAACGGTTTTGATTTTGCTTGATGCAATTAATCTGTCGCGGACTTATTTTGCAATCGAATTGTAAATTTTAAATTTGTTTGAATAATAAGACGTTAAAGAATATTATTAAAAAATTTATCAATCAAGAACGATGACGAGCTACGCAAGTTTTATGGAGAATTGTCCTAGTGGCAATTCAAATTGTGATGTAAATAAATGTAGTGAAAACTCAATTAATGTTCTTAATAGTTCGAAAGTCTTTCATTATTTCTTCGGGTAGAGTTTCAGCTTACTCTTCCGGATCAAAGTCTTTTTCTTATATTTTTCATTTGATTAATTTGAAAAATTTTTAGTATTTGGCAAAGTTATGATTTATACGTATAAATAAATGTGATCGTAAATGGTGAGAATGAATGAATGAAAATTGCGACATAATAATCCTTCATTAAAATGATCCGATTCTCGTCGAACACTCGACCTTCGATGTTCAGGATCCGCCGAATTGTTTATTCTGTCACGGTCGACTGATCGATTCACGAAGGAATTCTGAATTGTTTATAGAGAATTCTAAATTACAATTTCGATAAATATTCGATGTCTGGATTCCATGGTCTATTTTCTGGACTTGTTGCGTTAGGCGCTTCTACTTTCGCCATTAATGTCTTATTTGCGTTATATGAAATAACTTTTATATAATAGAATAATTTAGGACCGAATTGATAAATTTGATAATTACGACTGATAGTGGTTTGTTTGTTCAATTTAGTATCAGATGATAACTATTCTGTCTGCCCTCTTATTTATTGAGAGACGGTCAAAATAAAATGACTTGAGGATGTTTAATGTCATTGCATTTGTGGCTCAATAAATAATAACATGAAGCAATTATTGTAGGAGTAATCATCGTCAGTTGTCGAGGGACAGACAGTTACCACCGGTCCCGGACTCCGGCGATCTATTTGTGTTGCAAAGTAATTCTTTGAGGAAATCAAGTACAAAACACAAAAACAAAACTGTTGACTCTCCTGTCTTAACTAAAGAACATCCAAAACCAAGTAACGAGGAATATGGTAGCATATGCGAGTCGGAAACCTACATGGAGTCGAAGAGTAACGCCCAGTCACCAACCACTGTCCAGGTTCTTTGACATAATTTTGGATAATTTATTTATTTACTTCACTATTTAGTATATAAATAATTCGATTTAAATAGACACATTTCTGAACATATTCTTTAATTAATGATTAAATAAATTTTAAAATCTATCAAATGTTTCTTCTAACTTTTTGAGATCAATGTGTATTTCTAGTGAAAATGATCAATTTGACTATTTTGGTATCTATACCGCCATTGGTAGCCTCTCGAATTCGGTATCCTATAAACTTTAGTGGACAAATTTAAATTTGAACTTTATTATAAGATTAAGTATCAGACTTCATAAGTTTAGATCATCTGAAGTAAGCGCTTAGTTTAGTCGATCATAAAGGCTTTTTATGTACAGTTTTTTTCTGAATTAATAACCTGGGTCACTGATAACATAGTCTGCACAGTTGCGCGGCACTGCTGCATTTATGGCAGTCCCTGGGTCGTGGTAAAACTATTGATTGGAATATCTCAATATAGGGAAAGGACGCAGGTGGAGATTCCGTCTCTCAAAAAGCAAGCAGTGATATTGATGTGAGACTGATTACTGCGAAAAGATATCATCATGCAATGATTAATATTGAATATTATCATCGACTCTATTCGAGGCATGAATTACGATTGTTAAGCCATGTGGGAATTTGATCATTGCCACACCGCATTCTTTTTACTGAAAGGCATTCGCAGACGTCCTCCACACAATGTATTGCAAGCACTGATAGGGTCATTGTGACACAATAAGATAAATCCTTCGTCGCTCAACGCCAATATCTATGAGTTATCTCTATCGGAGTTGTCCTTTACACATCAAAGACATTCTTAACTTTGGAGTTTTTCGTCATTTGAATTCACTTCTCCTAAGTAACAAATTGATTACAACAATTGTTAGTTTTCTTTTTTTGAGGAAGATTGAGAAGAATGAGATCGTGTATCATAAGCTAAAACTTATGAAAGTGTAGTACCATGTAAAACAACTATATTCAACTGGATTAAACAATTTTCTACTCTTAGGAATAATATGTTTAAGAATAAAGAAATAGACGACCTTAAGAAATTGCCAGAATTAGCGTAATTTTTCAACAATATAAATTCAAAGAATGATACGATACAGACTCTTTATTTTCATAGAAAAAGCGTGAGTCTTGTGAATAGATGTTTCGAAAATGAAGGCTTCAACAAATGTCTGATGCTCAGTATGCTTTTCGACGCGAAATGGGTGATTATACTTAACTTCGACTAAGGATTCATCGATTTTAGAAAATATTGTTGAAAGCATAAGAACTAGGGTCTCTTTCGTTGACATGATAACGCACCCATGGCACTGTTCCTCAAACCATAAATGTAATCTTCAAGAGACTTTGCACTGATTTCACACGTGTGGTATACCCATCGACTTGGAGCCCAGTGATTCCATCTTGTTTAATAATCTAAAGAAATATCTATGAATCAAAGAATCTAATCAAAAACAAGTGCACGATCTTGTTTCTATTAAAAAATATCATTTTATTGTAAAATAGTCTGTTATTACCGAAGGAAGTGTCTGACAGCACCTTGTGATTACATAGAAAAGAGAATTTCGCCATTTACCTACTTGGTTTGCTTTTTATAAACACAAAGCTCCTTTCTGTATTATTTATATTCTTAATTGATTTTAGGGACTTTTATCCAAATCACATTTAATGCACCATTTAGTGGTCAGGCTATTTCGAATGACGCGGAAGGAAATAAGAAAACACCAAGTAATGTTCTCATTAAGGACTCCTTCAATCTTCTTTAACATTCTTTCTGCAGTGATAAATACATATTTAAATTTCTAATATCGATTGTGGAAATAATGTTAATGTTTTATCGAGTAAATGAATGCGTGAAGACGAATTTCTGTCAGTTAGCATTAGCACAAGACTGGTAAAATGAGATACGGGCTTCGATAAGATACACGTGAAAACTAAGCGACCGTTTGTACAATCAGACTTGATAAATACTTGTCGATTTTACATTTTTATTATATTTTTTGCATACATTTATTACATTATCTTTTGCCAAACGCGTGAAAAATCGAATCTCGAGATAAGATTGACAAAAGTGATGTGAATATTATTACAAGGAGCCTGTGTAAATACGATTGATTAAAGAGAGATAAGGATACATTCTACAAGTTCATGTCGCATGTCTGCCGAGGAAGCGGAAGATACATTGAATCCGTTTGTATTTTGATCCAATTCGTTCCATTCGACATTAATTTTTCGAGTTTTTTTTTAATTAATATTACTAAAAATATCAATTGTTTTATTTATATTTACTTTTCATTGATTTATTATTGTATTTACTTTTATCCTAACTTAAATACGCTTTATTAATCTTCCCGTATCCATGGTGGTAAAAATGACACCTTGTTAATCCATACCAAATTTGCTTTAAATTATCTTATTAACCTTCGATAAGCCAAGCGATTTCAGTCCGCGTCATCCCAACGTCCCCATTTTGACACATTTTGTATTTTGCTAAATTAAAAGTAAATAAAACATGTATTGACATAATTTGGTACGGAATATATATATATATATATATATTAGGGATGTACCGGTTTTCGGCTCTGGCTCCGGAAAACCGTCTCTTCGGCCATTTTTTTCAACTATGGTACCGGCTTCGCTCCGGCAAAAATCTACCGGTTTTGATGCCGGTTTTCTACTCAATGTTTACAAGAATTAGAAGCTCATAAATAAAGCTCTTAAAAAACAAGTGATGATAAGATCTCAAAAATGATGCGTTTACAGATCTATAATCTGGAATTATCAAGGACTTCTAAATATAAACACAAAATATAACAAATTTTACTTTTTAGATTTCCTGTTTTGTTTTGTTAAAACACATTAAATTTGCTTTCTTTTTAATGAACATTTAAAATTTTCTGATTGTATCAATTCGATGAATCAGACCGTTTTGTCTCCGCCGCCAAATACATTTTTAAAAAAAATTACAATTATTCTTTCGATAAACTTCCTACAATGGTACCTATGACACGTGTTTACCTTTCTCCACGTCCAACAAGTGTTTCATCAGAAAGAGTCTTCAGTACAGCTGGAGACATTATCACTGATCATCGCTCTCTACTTCTTCCAGAAAATGTAGAAAAACTTATCTGCTTAAACTTTAATTTGCATTTGATCGATTGATGAACTGTTAAAATATAATTTAGAAAGGGGCTTCTTTTTTGCTTATCGAATTATTTAGATTTAATGCGTTTCTTATCATCATTATACTTCATATATAGTATGGTATTTAATTATCGTTTAATTTAAATGTTCAATTTTTGCAAAACCGGCACCGGTTTCAACTTTGGCCGGATTTGATAAAAATTAACTTCCTGTCGGATTTCAAACAAAGAAACCGGTGCATCCCTAATATATATTATACGAAGTTTTTTAATCCCGCTTTCTGAAATGTTACGACCCATGTCCGTCCAAGTATTACTTGGTAGTCTTGACCAAACTTCTTTTCATTAATTCTTGCCATTTACAATCCATTTGAATTTCTCATGCAGCTCTAGTGATAAAATCACAATAGTATGATACACGGCACAACGCCATATGATTTTATCACCGTTACGTAACGCCATATTGACAGTGCAACAGAATCTGGTTCGTTGAATTCTGAAAGTAAGTAGCACATTTCCGACAAGTACTCCTTGATATATTTACAAGTAAAGTACTCCTTGACAAATACTCCAAGATATGCTGGCATAACGAATCTGAGTAGAAAAATCTAAAAAAGCTTTTGCTCTGGATATATTATGATGGACATTTGGAATTATTTCCTATGTCGTATTTCCGATATAATGGATTGATAATTACGATATTCTTTCCTCTTCCGTCCTTGATCTAACCTATGCGATTCTTGGTTTTTATACTCACATGTCTTAAATAGTAAAATAAAAATAAATAATTGTCTATGCACGGCAATTCAATTAGACGACGTATTCTATGCATTTACTGTACTTCATAAGCCAGCTTTTACAATGATGTAACCATTGAATATTCCGTATGCAGCAGTGTTAATAGCGATGTATAGAACTTGTGTCTCTGTTTGGCTTACACTCGTTTTATCTTCTGCAAGAGTCTCTTATTATTGTAATATATTTTCCATAATATTGTTTTATGAACTGACTTGTTATGTGAAAGAGATGTATATTATTTCTATGGGTGTCGTGGACTGGAATCGGTGTGACCGTACTTTTGATTGGTATGGGTTCACTGAGAGAGCAGAGTTACCATTTTCGGAATGGTATTCTCATACGATACTAATACGATAATAATACTTGAAGATACTGATTCATAGAAACAGTCTGTTGGCATAAAGCAATTGAGGTAATGACTCTTATGTCAATCTATTAGAAAGCAGAAGAAAGCAATCTAGATCAATTGATTAGTAACACAATTTGTCAATAGCACAACCGCTTTAGTAATTATTGATCAGTGAACTGGTCAACAAATTGGTCTACACTTTGATCAACAATGTATGATCGTCATTTCTGATCATCACGTCACAACTATTTCCATGTATTGTTCTTATTTTCGGACAGTTCTAGAGTCAATCTTTCGTGCAATATAATAAAAATAAGTAATAACAATAATAATAAACTATTTTCGTTAATATTTATTACTTTCTTGTGATTTTTATTAATTATTGATACATTTTAGAGATTATATATACGAATATTTCATTCTTGTAAATATTTTCTGTTTCCATTTTCGATTGTTAATTATTTTTTTTCTTTAAAGATTGTAATAAATTTATAGTAATATTTAATCTTCTTAGAAATATTCTTAATTTGATCAATTCTCCGCCGAGTGCAACTTTTAAATTGGACGTAATCTCACTTTAAATACGATTTCGTTCTCATTTATAACTTTAAAATATGTATAGAATCGATTGTATGAGATGCGCTCCTTTCCCTCAGGAACTTGTTTCTTATCTGGCTTTATTTTCCTTTGGTTGAGCAATAAATATTATTGTATCAAACTATTATTTTTATTATTATTGTTGTATTAATTGTTAATATTGAAGCCTGGTGTGTTCAAATTAATGGGTGCTGATGAAATGAAAGACGTGGACCCTTTATATGCCACCGTCATACCTCAGATCAAGAGGTCGGAAATTCACGGTACTTTGATTGATAATATCGATGCCATTGTAAGACATTCTACAGAAAAACCAAGTGTTACAACTAACTATGAAGATGACATCGACCTACTCAATCACCTCAACGACCATGGATATTCCATCATTATTAAAAAGTCTCCAATGAATGAATTTGTAAGTCAACGTTATTTGTATAATTATTATTGTAGATAAAATAGAAAATTTTTCCTATAGAAAATCTAACTTTAATTTAGATTGAAGAATGAAAAATAAGATTAAGAATATTTAAGGATTTCGATATTCATCTCCACGCACTTTGTCTTTCTTTCATTTTTTTGTGAACGTGTTTTATCGTGGTGGATTGTCACATGAATGCGGTCAAGTTGAGCCATGTTTTTATCCAGAATCTGACACATAGTCATCTAAGTCCTATACCTTTCTAGGAATTTTGAGATGGCGAACGATGCTTAAATGTTCTACATTTAAGTATAAGACCAACATGGTTGAATTTTTTTCTATACTCTTACCTTGTCTTTTTACATTGCATTCGCGGATTGTTTCTTCAACAAAACGTTTGTTGAAATCGTTGTGTTGTACTGAATGATAGAGTATTAGGCTTCCAATCCCGAGATCCCGAGGATTTCGCGGGATTGAAATCCCGAGAAAATGCGGTCGAGATCCCGGAATTAAGAATTTATTTACCTTTTTAAGGAAATTGAAATTAGTTGATATAAAAGTGAATTAAAATGAATTAAAATAATAAGACACAAATTTCATTATGGTATTTTAAAATCTAACATTTGAAACTAGTAAATCAAAAAATTAAATTAATATAACACAATAAAAAATTAATATTTAGGCTGTCCCAGAAGTCCTCAGGTGGCCTTTAAAAACACACTAATATTTTACCAAATTTAACCAAATCTGGACTGAACATTATTGAGACTCTCATAAATATTGTGTTAAAATTTCAAAGAATAAAATTAAAAAAAAGTAAAATTTTGTTTTATTAAAGTATCGAAATTTTAAAAGTGCAGCGAATTCAAATGAAGCGGGTTTTAACAATGGAACCAAATAAATGTTGCCAACGTTTTTTTTGTTCTAACTCAAAGTAAAAGAGGTTTCTCTGCTTCAGAAATTCTTCAGCAACTTCAGCAGGTATGGGAACATGCAAATCACCCAGCACTGAAAACTATTCAACAATGGTTGACTGATTTTAAAAAAGAAAAGCGGACGTCCTTCGACGATTCATCAAGAAGTGGCAGGTCGTCATTAATGGACGATGAAAAGATTAAAGCAGTCAAAGAAGTGGTTGATGAAGCTCCAAATGCGTCTTTGCGTTATATTGAAAATGAACTTTCTTTAGGCAAAAATACAGTCCACAAAATTTTGCGTGAAAAACTTCATTACAAAAAAGTTTGCTCTGTTTGGGTCCCTCACGAACTTTCTGCTACTAATAAACAACAACGCATTAACACTGCAAAGCATATACGCCATGTAATTTCACAGATGGGTGATGAAGCATATTCCAACATAGCGATCGAGGATGAGACATGAGTCTTTTTCCAAGGTAGAGGAAAGAAAGAAGACCACAAAGTTTGGATTCCTTCTAATGCTGTTCCACCAAAAGAGATAAAGCCATCGCCAATGACTGATAAAAAATCTCTTGTTTTCGTAACCTTTACCTGCAACAAACATTTTTTGTAAAAGCACTGCCATATGATACCAAGATTGATTGACACCGGTGAAAAATGGCGGAAACTTAGATCTAACAGCATCAAGCTAAAAGAACTTAAGTGGTGGCATGATAATGCATGACCTCATTCTAGCAAAGAAACAACTCTTTTTTGAAAGAAGAAAAATTGAAAAAAATTTATCAACCACCCTATAGTTCAGATTTTAATCTGTGTGACAGATTCTTGTTTTCAAAAAGGAAGAAAAGTTTTAAAAATCATGTTTTCAAATCACATGAAGAAATTGAAGAAGCTTGTAAATTCTTTTTTAATTCTTTATCAACAGAAACATTAAAAAATCAACTAGATAAACTTGTTAACTATTATCAGTTGGTTATTGACAACAATGGTGAATATGTTGTTGCTTAAGAAATTTTTTAAATATTTTTTTAAATAAATTTTTAAATTTGCTGCATCTAATTTTTTTTGTTGGTTAATAATATTATTTTTTTTGGTGAGTTTCAAATGTTATGCTTTGAAATTTTAACACAGTATTTATGACAGTCTGAATAATATTCAGTCCAAATTTGGTTAAATTTGGTAAAATATTAGTGTGTTTTTAAAGGCCACCTGAGGACTTTTGGGACAGCCTAAGTATAAATAATAATTTATAAGTAGATCTTTTTCAATTAATATTGTTCTGGAACTCCGAATTTTCCGTTTGTTCCCATTTTGGGACCTTAGATAGTTTTTTTTGTTTGTTTGTCGGCACGCTATAAAATGTGAAATTGTGGAGAAAGCGGAGTGAAACTACGTAAGGATGTGGTCAATCTGGATAGCCTGCATCGAGACGGTTCTGTCGGTACAGCGCCTTCGCCGAAAGACGCTGAGAATCCGACGAAATCGACCCAAAACCTTGCAGATCGTTCAATTGTTAAATCAACACCGATTTCGAATAATGACGATTTGGATGATTCCTTCAAGGAATTTGGTGAAAATGTTAATGAAAATATTAATAAAATACTAATTTATTTGATAAATGACGATTTGTATCACTTATTTACTAATTATATAGCTGAAAATCAATTTTGTATAAATTTGCAAATTTTCGTTATAAATGTGTGTTTGTTTGTTTGTCGATCACGCTATGATCAAAATGTGAAATTGCAGAGGACTCCTAGCGAATCCACGTAAGGATGTGGTCAATCTGCATAGTCCGCATCGAGACGGTTCTGTCTGTGCAGCACCGTCACCGAAAGATTCTGTGAGCCGACTTAATTGACCGACTGTTAAATCAACACATTCGAAACGATAAATAATAAATTATAATTATTAACAACATCAATATGAGGTTCACAATATTTATTAATATCACAAGCGCATTCACTATTTGACATCTCTCTTGATCAATATATTTCTGAGTTCAAACTAATTATTTTCAATAAATGAAAATCTGTTAATAAAAATTATTAATTATAAAGAATCTAATTGGTTGAAATTAAATCTAAACATTTTAAAAAAAGAACATATTAAATTGATATATTAAAATTTTAAATTACATTAAAAAATAAATAATACATTCAAAAATTATTTTAAATCTTTTCACTTTAAAATTAAATTAAATTATTTTTAATTAGTAAGAATCAAAGAAACAACCAATCATCCATCTGTGTAGGAGAGGCACAATCCGAATCAACACACAACATGCACAATATCAACATACAATTCAAAACATTCCTCACAATAATAATTTCAATTTAAAAATTAAAACAAAAACTTTCTAAGACGAAAATTTAGATCACCGTCACGTATGACGGGTCTTTTTCTACCATTTCCAGAAATTTTGTTCTTTTACGGCGATACTTCTCAAAGTTTTTACAAATCTTACAAGTAATTGTATATTAACTATGTACATGTTTCTGGAAAATTTGTTTTAATAAGTAAGTATAATATCGAAACATTATTTTAACAAGTTAAGCGCCCTGATGGTCAATATGTCCGCCGGCAAGTTTACACATACTGAAGCGATTTTTCCACAATAACCGCTCTTTCTATGCATTTTATGTTGTTACATGGCCGCTATGGTCCTAAAAATTGTATAAATATCATTTGGTTTAGAATATACATTATAATTTGCAATACATTAAAAATTTTGCTTTGGCGCTCAATCTGTTAAGGTAAAAAATTAACTTTATGCATATATATATTGATATCATAAAACATATTTTCAAATTTATAAAAAATATTTGATGAAGAGATGATAGAAAAAGAAAATATATATATATATAGAAATTGGTTTAAATTACATTAAGAACTTCGTTTTTTCAAAACTTAACTTTAATTTAAAATTTGAAAATCACAGAGTCTATTTCTATTCTAGGATAATCAACTTGAAATCATTTTCCCTCCTTTGAAAGAACGACCATTGATATGAGAGTTAGCTGTTAAGTATGGCTCGCTGAGACGAAATCTCTCCCAGAAATAAGGCGAAGATTACGAGGAAACTGCACTACATAGAAATTCGTTTTCAAATTTGATGAAATCTGATAGAGAGTTATAATCGAGCATATCAAACAGTGCCCGAAGAACAAAATTCAGAAACAGGATCAGTGAAAGATACATCTTGATCAGGTTGGTGAGCAATCAGTTTAGCGTCAGTTGCTTACTTCAATCGAAGCCCTAATCAATCATTGTGACGTGCATCTTATGAGCCGAAAATTCCAGTTTCTACTGTTCTCAGATGCTGAAAACGAATTTCAGGTGGCGGAACTGAAAGAAGATTTCAATTCCAGATTTAAATTTTGTTAACTCATGTTGTCAAAAAGTGCAAACTTGTACAAGTTTCTTAACAATTTGACTTTCCCCAATGATGTAACGCTTCATAATTAGAAGTATTGCAATTGCCGCTTTTTGGACACATAAAAGTATCATTAAATCTGGTCCCATTAAAGAGATTATCATAAAGTCAATCTTTGGTGCTCTTTAAGGCAATCGCACATTTTAAGACCCTTCAGCTTTCCAAGACCGACAATAAATGATGATATTTTATTTCGTTCTATCTTTGGGCACCGTGAAAGTATAGATCTGTGCTCAATTAGTTAGTTACCTCAGACTGATCGATTGTGTTGTTTTTGTTTAACATTATTTTGAAAATGAAGGATAACCATGAACATTTAGATGCATTTTGCTTTTTCGTTTTTAAAAATGTAAACCTTCTGCAGAAATTCATTAAAAACATATGTGTATGGCAAACATGTGAAGACTAAACTCATTTTCACTATTAGTTCCTGGAATTTCACAACAAAGTATTTGCACTTCAAGATAAATTGCGCCCTGGCAGACCACCCAAAATCGAAGGAGACCAAGTTAATTTATTTACTAAGATCGATATTTGGACATCACATACACTGAATGAGGATCATTCAATACAACTCATCAATTCCCGAAAAGTGTAGTCATGTTTATTCTTGATTATAGACTCAAAACTGGCATTGAAAAATGGATAGTAAACAATAATGTTCAACACTAAAGATCATGATATAAACATGGAGGAGCGACACAACCATCAGTCATCAGTAAAGGTTATACTATCGGTATGGTCGGAGTGCAAGAGAAATTAATCAAACTCCACAATGCCTTGCAGCAGTAACACCCAGAATTGTTCAACGGAAAGAAATTTTCCTCATACCAGGACCTCGCACTCTATTAGTCACTTTCTATAAATTATTATTTGCTTAAATGGATATGCTACCCAACTTACTTTTTACCACTGACATGGCTCCATCATATTTACGCTTCGTTTCATGCCAAACTTTTCTGTTGGAATAGCTTTGGAAAAAAAATCGAAAACGTACTTGAACGAATTGTTCACTGACAAAAACAAAATTGAAGTTAATGAATAATACACACAACTTCAGATCATGGTTTGAATATTCGTAGAGGGCACTTGATGGACAACATTTTCACAAACAAACAGACAGTTCACAACATTAAAGTTACATTAAACAAATTATGCACCCTATTAAGAACACCAACATGGCTTTTCAAACTTTTATTTTCATTACAATCAGAATTGTCTTTTGGACAACTCTCAGCAAAACTCTCGTCATTCGACATCGTTCTAAATTGATAATT
>MQRK01206821.1:30127-44908 GCA_001938485.1 Girardia tigrina | reverse complement strand
AATGTATTGATGCCAACGGTTCATACTTTGATTAATAAACTTTTGTTTCTGTGAATTTGCACGTCTTTGAAGTTTGTGTCCCAAAACCGCCATTATTTTTCAACCAACCTAATATTTTAGGATCATGATAATCATAGTACAAAACCATTTTTAAATACAAGCGCATTCGTTCTCTGCTCTTTTCCCCGCGTTCAACTAATTCAAAACTATGTTTTTAAAGAAATTTTTGCAATTTTCAGCTCTTGAAAGAGACCACGTTCTTCCTAGACTTATCTAGATTTTCAAAGATTTCTTGCAAAGTAACTCTTAAATGTTGGGAAGAGATAAAATTTTCTTGTTCCTAGATTTGTACTGTAGAGAGGAGCTCCCAGTTCTTTTTATGACTTTCGTTGTTCGATGGCAGCCAGTGTGTACAAGTCTCTATCAAGTTGCTGAAGTAGGAAGATTTGATGCGTACATCATTTGTCTCTTATTTTTGTAACCCTAACCTTCTAGTCTAGTATGAGTACTTAGTGAAGTAACGGTGTATGCCTCACACTGAGTCGATCCAAATAACAATTACACTTAAAACAATTTATTGCGATTATTATTAATATTCGTAAGAGACATTATTCATCGTGTAAATTTGATCAGATGTCTATCAATCAAAGCAATATGAAGAGTTACCCGACTCAAAACAGAGTTCTAAACCAGATGGGGGTCAGATAAATAATGGATTTATAGGGTGCAACAGTCCGGGCTCCGTGCGTGTCATGTTAGAAATCCAATCTTTTAGACACATGGACAGTGATGGTACTGTAAATAATTTTATTCGCCTGATTTATTTATTTAAATTAAGTCGATATATCATCACGGTGCACGACCCCCCTACATCCGTTAGGAAAGTCGGTAATAATGAACAGTAATAAATTATCGTCGTCTCGTAATTCCGAGTCATCTGAATCACAACCCAATGTCGTTCGTCATCCCTGGTATCTTCCTCAAAAAACGTCCTTTGTATCTCAACAAAATAATAAACCCTCGTCCTCGTCTCTAGGGTTAAATAAACCACCGATTCCAAAACCAAAACCTCCACAAAACAATCTCGCGATAATGACACCGTTAATGGAACGATCGATGGAGGGTTCATCTATATTTCTAGATGAAAACCGAAACAGTCAATCGGGTTTCGACTGTCTTTACGATTTGTTTAAGTATAGCGACTCTCAAAACGCGAATCAACAGTCTCCCGGCAAGAGCACATCTCGTCACCAAAAGGACTCTTCCATCGGCGAGAAGAACACTCACTCTTCTAACGGTAATGTGAAGGCCAAGCGAATCGTCTATCCGAATTTCTCGGAACCCGATTTCTAACCATTGATCCGATTGATTGAATCTATTTTGGTGCGCACTTTTCTCTATGTCGTGTTTGGTGTTTAATGTGCTGTTTTGTTTGCTTTAATCTGTAATTATTGTTGTGCGATGCGGCGGTTGTTGAGCATCAGATTCGGTTCGTGTGGGTTCTTGTAAATAGTTATCGCTCGTCATCGTTCTTATTCTTGTTATATCTCTCCCAATTACATTTGCGGTGCACAGACTCTCATGGAACAGCATCTCCAGATCAATGTCTATTCGTGTCTTGTTTAAATACAGATTACATTTTATTGTTTTAATCGATAGAATAAGTATAACTGATGAGTAAATACCGCATATCAATCATGGAAATGTGTTGCATCTGTCGGTATGAATGGATCGAAGCAGAGTTTTACACAATTGTCGAAAGATTGTTTCAGTCTCAGGAAAAATAAATTTTTATCAATTATGTTATCTAAATATAGATTGTTTTATTTCTGTCTGTTTTTGAATATTAATGATGGCTCACAATGGTTTCCCGGGGCACGTAGAAGTAGATTTGTCAGAGGATTCGTCGAGGGGTTTCGAGAACGATAAAGATCACAACAATGCACTCAAACCTCTTTTTATGCGGTCTTTTAATGAGATTTTGATGAGGTCCATGTCTACTCAAAAACAGGTTTGAATGTAGACAACTCTAATTCGATTACTTATAGAATCTGAATCTCAATTTACCAAATGGTTCTTCATACAATAAACATCTGCTCGTGAAGATGAGCATTTGATATTGACCACGTAGGATCCCAAAGTCTTGTATTCTATGGTTATTACAAGATTTTTGAACATTTTCATAGCTTCGAATAACAATCGTATACTATAGGAGAACTAACATTATTTTTCTATGCGATGAACTTTTTGAGATGTCCCATAAATAATATATACAAAAATTTGAGTAATTGATTAAAAAAAATCATTTTACTGTTTGTTTTAAGTGTCGACATTTAAGAATGAATTCGGAAACCATAATGTTCTCCAGAAAAGTACGATCGCGTGAATATTGTGCATATTTAGAGTGATAAGAAGTGTCTTGGGTAGCAACGAAGGAAATCAATAATAGATTAGTTGAAAACATTGAAAAAATATGAATCATTATACAAGAAACTCTAAATATATCAATGAGACAAATGTTAAACCTTAAAAATGTAACAAAACGTCAGTTCAAGATCTTGTAAAGATTTATATTGTTGTCTTTATCCCAAAACTTCCGCTTCATACAATAAACATGGAGTCACAATGTTTATACAACAGGTAAATTTAACATATTTATAATCTGCTTTATTATAGAATTTATTGTAAAATAAGTAAAGACGATAAAATGTGGTATAAAGTTACAATATTAATAATATTAAAAAAATATTTAGATAAAATTTAAAATAATGAAATGTGTTAGGGTTTCGAAAAATACATTTGAACACTTTTGACAAAATTTTATGTAGAAAAAATTTTAAAATAATTCTTTTGGTAAATTATTAATTTCAAACAAAATAATATTTAGTTTAACAAAATTTTGAATTTAAAATTAAAAATATTTTAATCTTTGTTTTAATTGATCAATTTTCAAGGCTGATGAAAACTACTATATAATGGGCAGTAAATTTAGTTTAGTTTACCCAAAAAATTCTCTCAACAAAAACAAAACTAAGGAAGCAAGTAAACTAGTTATATAGAATTATTTTTTATTTATTATTCTTTTGAAAATATTCTTTTTTTTCAAACCATAAGTATCCCGTATTGTAGAAAAAGGTTTAATTTAAATCTAAACTATCGTTCGTTTTGGAGATTCACAGTTTTTGCTGTAATCTGTTAACTCGTACGAAGTATTGATTTGTGTTTGTGTTCTGTCATCAAGAATTGAATTATTATTATTATTTTTGACTTGTTAATTTTTGTTATTTGAAATAAAGTTTCATAAAAGAATTTGTGTTCATTGTTTATATATTTATGTTGGAAGTCCTTACTGATTAATTGGAGTCAGATTAAAGATTTTAATACCCAACAAATGTATAAATTAAATAGATTTAAAAACGAATTAAAAATAAGATCTCAAAAATAGTTAAACAGAATTTAGTAAACTAAAAATTAAATACAATATGAAAAAAACTAAATATCATAATAAATATTGAAAATGAACGAAGTTTAATAATATTCATTCAAAAGAAAATACAATATTTAAAAAAACAAAATTAATATAAAAAAATATTTGAAAATAGTTAATTTTTATAATATAAACAGTTTTAAATTACAAAAAAAGTTTTATAAAATTAAATACAATACAACATTTCGAAAATAATTAATTTACATATATATTTATAATTATTTTGATATTATTGTTTTGTGCAAGAAAAATGAAAAATTGTTTCTCAGAAATTTACTTTGGCAAAATTTGTTTAAATAATATATATTGTTGTTGGTAAATAAAAGTTTCAAAAAAATTCTTTATTTGAATTCTCATTAGAATATATTTCTGAACCTAACATTATATTTATTACCAGATTTTTGAAAAATTACATAGCTTCGAATAACATAGCAATCGACATGTGGTATATAAGCTTATTCAATATATAAAAGGCGAACTAAAATTATTTTTCTATGTGATTTACTTTTTGAGCTGTCCCCTTAAATAAAATATGCAAAAAATCAAATAATTGATTTAAGAATCATTTTATTGTTTGTTTTCAGTGTCAATACATGTCTTTTAACAGTTTTTATTTAACTTAAGTTTTTTAATGAGTAAATATGTCTCATCAGTAATGGAAGTTGTAAAGACATTTAAGAAAGAATTCGGAAACCATAATGTTCTCAAGAAAAGTACCATCAGGTGAATGTTGTATAACCTATTTACATTGATGGGAAGTGCTTTGGATAACAATGAAGAAAAAAATAATTGAAACATCAGTGAGAATAATTGAAAACATTGTATATATAGGAATCATTCTGCAAGAAACTCTAAATACATCAATCAGACAAGTTTCAAACCTTAAAAATGTAACAAAATGCCAGTTATGATATTGTAAAGCTTCATATTGGTCTCTTCCTCCAAAATATTCAGCTTCAGCAATTTGTAGCTGCTAATATTAGCGAAGTACGATTAGCATTTCTAAATCGAATTGAGAAAAAAGTTGCTAAATCGACTTCTGGTTGTGATAGAAATAAAAGTTTCCTTTGTATGACACTAAAAATTCGTTAGACCTTGCACAATATCCTGATCCATCACGCATTTTCTAGATATTGTAATCAGTGCCACATAATTGTCACAACAAAATTAAAAAAAAGCGGATTGATAAACAAAATAACAAAACATTTCAAATATCATTTATCAAATCACATCTTGTCGTAACGAATTACAATTTCTAAATCGAATTGAGAAAAAGTTGTTAAATCGACTATCATTATGAATTGACAGAAACTTTATGATACACATAAAGTTTTTATCAATCGAAACATTATGGAATGAATATTGATCCTAATTTTCTTCTTTCTTGTACCTGTTATGTATCTTTTCTATTAAAAAAGTCCAATCTTCTATCATTATTTAATGCGCAATTTTTATGACCTAATTGTTAGATGTTTTGATCACATCTATTAAATTTGAGTTTTTAATGGAATTAACTAAAAAATAATAATAATCACTACGATTGTTAGGCTCTGAGGTTCTCAAATGAGTCCTGATGAGATAATTCTTTCTAATTGTCGCCGATTAATTTTAACGATGACAATACCGTTTTCTGTACATAAACCCAATTTTTCAATCGTATCATAGCAGAGTCCCTCCCGGAGGATTGTACCCTTAATCGCAATACCTGAAAAGGTGATGTGGGTCGCACTTCAACCGTCTGTTAGACTAAAACTCATGTCGAGCCAGTTAGCCGATGACCGACAATAACTGACCTAAATAACCGTAGTAGTAAAAATAACATAAAGAAATAACATGACTAATAATAAAGCCAATTGATTGTTCGAAATTGTTCTTTGTTCCATGGCATTTTACTTAAAGCATATGTAGACAAAGCATACTTGAATTTTTTGTTATAATAATTTTAATCTATTATAATAATTTTTATTTTTTTTGAATTACTTACAGTTGGATAAAAATAGATTACATAATGTTACAAACAGCATATATCACAATTACACAAAGTTTTACGCATTCCTCTGTCGTGTGGGGGACTTTCGTGGTACACAACAATGAGTACTTTGATTTTATTGTCCCTGCCGTATTATTCTGAATGGTTTTGTCACCAAAGTTTCTGGCGCAAATGCATCATTCAAGGGTGTATGTTTAATATTTGCTACATATTTTTAATTATCTTTACATTATTATCAAGAATGTTATATTTTATTTTTTGAAGTTATTTTTACCCTTGAATGCTAATTTGAGGCTAATTTTACCGCAGTGGCAGTAATTATACATTAGACTGAAGAAGTAACCTAAAGTCCAGATACGGTGAACTTGAGATTACTTTTATACGATAAAATAAACAAAACAACAAATTCTGATGTGGAAATGGTATTTAATTGTAAAAGAAAAAACTACAACAAATAACATTTATGTAAAATAAATAACCGGATTAGGATAATTTTCTTTGTCTTTTACTTAGAAAAAATGATAGACTAAACCGAGATATAAATTCAGATGCGTTCAGGTAGGGAATAACAATTTTTATTTCGTTGCAAGCCTAATTTTTCATGATAATTCATATTAATGAATTCATCATTGATTTTTTTATTTGAATTAAAATATCCCATATTACTATGGGGTATTTATTGCTTTAAGTAATTTGAATTATTTCTTGATAAAAACACCTCTCTTCCAAATTTAAGTAACTTGCCGATGTTTTGTCAATTTCTGCTGAATGATACCATGTTTGATAATGGACTTTATCGCCGTGAAACGCGCTATATAAAAAAAAGCATGAAACTTTAGACCAAGGAACTATTCTAGATTTTAAAATTAAAAATCCGATTCAAACTAAAGGTCTCAATTTCGTTGATAAATTAACGAAAGTGTTTAATATTCATTGCGATGTTTATTCTCTATCTTTAAACAAATGTGTTCAATTGACTCTTGATCAACTTGTGAAACATAATGATTGTAAAAATATCACACAGATAAATAACAAAACCATAATAATAGCACACAAAAGAAAATATAAAAGAATATAATAGTTCTTTGACACATAAAAAAATAAAATTACACACTCCAATACACACTGTGATACCTCACTTTCGATATGCGGAACGTATTCGATTTTATTTTTTTTATGCACGGTGATTGAGTGTGTTTCGTTGGTAATTTGTTTTTTTTACGTCAAGTCTTGTTTTTAGCTTTTATTCAATATATGGTTGAATTTTTCTTGTCATATCGGAGACTTACAATAGTGTTGGGATGGCCGTTTTTTAGTATTGCTCATGTCGTGGTCAGGATAGAGTCAAGTAGAGTTGTCGTGCGTGGCGGAGTGTGAATGAATATGGTCTGTCAGAAAATAAATATTAAAAAAAGCATTAGAAATATCGATTGTCAGAATCAATGGAAAATAATAGATTTCATTATTAAGATTAACTATGTTGGAATTTTGACGAGGATTTAATAATGACTATACAAATTATGATTTACCGATGATAGTATCGTATGTAACTTTTTTTGGTGTTAAATTAAAAGAGTTTTTTTGTTAGTCGTTTTTTTTACACAATTGTCATATCATCACGATCACTAAATTAGTCTTGCTACATTGGGTCGGGCTAATTTAGCTTTGTAGTCTAGTTTTATTTTATAGTAAAAATAGTGATTTGGCAGTACCTCCAAATCACTATTTTTACACACACAAATAAAAATGTACATTTACAAAGACCTTCATAGGTTTCAATAAATTTTGGGTGATTCAGTACATCTATTCATCTATGTTATGAACTTCAGATGATATTTCTGGTTTACTTATTTATTGAATTTGTGCATGGAATGTTTTTCATTATTGTTGTTTGGTGTTTAAATGAAACATCTTGTCGTTTGTCTGCTGTAGTGGCAACTAAATTAATATCAATATCAATTGAAGGTAATAACAGGACGAAGAAAATGTAGAATTCGATGATGAAAGTGATTCTCCTGAAGTAGATTAAATGGAAATAGCTGAAAGTAACAACAGCAGTGATCAGGAGCCTAGTAGTTCTGACAACTGCAAAGATTAAAGTTTTACGTTGAGATTGACAATTGTTCTTTGTCCAAAATGTCTATATGTACAACTATTTCTATATTTGGTTCTTCGACTAATTAAAACTAAATTGCTTTCTGTATTCCCTCAATCCCTTTTAATTTTATTGTCCCATAATTTTCAAATTCTGAGTCATTCGAATTGTGAATACGTTTTTTGTCTCGCTTATGTGGACGTGTTTCATACATTTGAATATATCCGCTTTTATGACATAAATTTAGGATCAATTATCCTAAAGACACTGAGTGTTTATATTTAATAAACGGAATTTGGTCGCCATTTCAATTGTCCATAAATTAGGTTAAACTTTTTTTAAATAAATTTTTTGTGATATTTCTTTATTTTATAATTATTCTGTGCTGAAGAATTTGAATTTTCAATAATAATAAGACGAAGTTTTATGAAAAAAAAATTTATCAATATCACGAATACAAATTTATATTTAATAAGTTTTTTTAAATATCATTTTAAATTTTGGAAGGAACAATTTTATTTAGATTAAAAAATCCATAAAATAAAAATATTCATATGCATAATAATAACTTGTGTAAATTTGTTTTAAATTAATTTTCTTTTACAATTGATATTATGAGGAGTTAGTTAGTTTTTAGTTCGCTGAACGAAATTTAAATAGTTTAAAAGAAAAAATATTTAGAATTGAAATAATTCAAAATTTAAAATTAATACTGAGAATGATACTTAAATATTTTATATTTGAATATGAAAGTATTCTTCATAAATTAATTTGAATTAAGATATTATTTTAGTAGAAAAATGAGTTGATCAAAACAGATCTGATTAAGTAGTTTTAAAATTAATAATTTTAGTCAAAATTTGAATTCTATAAAAAATGAATTATAATTGTAAAAAATTTATTTTTCAAATTTTAAATTAAATTAAGGATATGATTAAAAAATTACATATTTAAAATATAAAAAATTGAATATTAAATATAAGGTATTTTCAAAAATTTCAAAAAATAGTAAAAATATTATAAAATGTTTTTTAATGCAAAATTAAAAAACAGCATATCAAAAATTAAATTAAAATTTCATTAAAAATTAATTAAACGTTAAAATAATAATTTTCATAAACATTTTCATTAAAATTTTAAAATTAACAAATTAAATATTATTTTGATTTGATTAAAATTTTAAATAAAAGAAAAAATTATTTGAAAAATAGATATCGGCGGATTGATTATTAAATTAAGAAAATAGTTGAAAATTTTGTTTGAAAATTATTTATAATAAATGTATAAATTTATTAAAATATGATTTCTGAAATTGATGTTACAAACACCTCTCACATATATGAAAATTTTTACTTTAACAATTAATTTTATACATAAAATTTTTTTAATCTAATTGTTAATCGTTTTGGTTCAATACGACCTAATACATACTATCACACCTTTCATTATTTTCTTTTTTTCAATCTATTTTACATCTTTCTAGATGAATTTATTCGGACACATTCATACCTGCAATCAAAAAGATATCCGCCTTGACTTTCTATTACAGCACACTCATTTACCTTTCCCAATGATCGTGCGTCTTTGTGTCCCTGACAATTTTGGAATTTTTTATGCTCGGAATACCTAGATAAGGCGATTCGAGGAAAACTGTTTCACTTGTTTAATGAAGGCAACAATATAAAAGTCTTTGTAGAGTGTGATTCCAGCGTCTTCACAAATTTGTTTTCAGAGTTATTAGTACACTAGCAGAGATTTATGGAAATTATGGCTCTTTCATTGAGAAGAAAACGCGTGAAGGTTGTTAGCATATTGTAAAAAAATAAAATCTCTTTATAGTCCTACCACATATTTCAGTTAATACTTATTTTCATGTTATAACTATTATCATATTATTAAGTCTGAAATGAAAAAAAATCAAGTACATCGGTTTTACATATAATAAAAAGTTTTTTTGTGAAGAATAGATTTCTTTCAGAGAGAGCGGTGAACAACCATTACTTGATTTTCCACTGTTCAAATAGATGATTTTCTTTCAATTCAACTTTGATGTTTTCCGAATACAAATTAGACATAAGCATTAATGCATTTGAGTTAGCATATGTCGTCAGCAGGATATGGAGAATGGTGGAATACACTCTGTTCACAAAGGATCTTTGATGAAGCTATCATGTAAAATTTGCTTTCAAACATTTTATTTCATGTATATACGTTAAAGTTTCATGAAAAAAGCAATTATATTTTTAATGATACAGCAAGATTGAAAATGTAAATTAGGGAAAAGAAATAAAAAATTTAAATGATATTTGGTTGTTTCCGATTGATATTTAATTATTTAATTTTATTAGTCGTAGTTGAAACATACACATCTTAATCATAAATAATATACTTAAAATATTTTTTAAAATAATTTAAATTTATTTTGAAATTGAAATTGTAAATTAAATTGTAATTTAAATTTGTTTGAATAATTAGATGTTTAGAAAGAGAATTAACATGTATCAATCAAGAACAATGTCTAACTATGAAAGTTTTGTGGAGAATTGTCCTGGTGGCCATTCGAGTTTTAAAAATCATATTAGTATTTGTAAAGAAAACAAACTAGATAATAAAATTTATTATAAAAAATATTGATTGGGGTTTACTAACCAATTAAACTTGGAAATCTTCCCCTTTTATATTAAGGCAATATTATATAATATTATATAATATGCCCCGGGGTCAGTTGATGCAGTTGAAATTGACCTTGCAAATGCACATTCCGGTGATGTCATGATATATGAAATCACCGTAATTTGAACTCTAGTAATGTCATGAGATTTGAAATCATTGAAGTTCATTATTACTGAATGTAGTGAGGAATGAAATCCCCACAAAGCCCCCTTGGAGAAGAACGGAGTTCGGGGTAATTCTCGTTTTGGGAAAAAAACCTAATGCTGGTTTCAGACGCTCGAGATTGATGGTTTGTTCAGCATCCTGAGTTTTAATTTTTGCAACATTACCTTTAATAGAAATAACCGGAAATGGTTCAGTATAACGATGGGTATCTTTTTCACGGATCCAGACATACTTGGCTGAGAGCACTGAACTTGGCAGATGAGTTAATTTCTGGGCAGAGTTGCCAAAAGATGGGTTTGTATCAGAGGAGAGGAAGTGTTTTCTGGCGGCATGTAGAACTTCGAGATCAGTATTAATCGTTTCTCTCAAAAGTTCATCAAGGAAAGCTGTTCCAGCTCCGAATAACATAACACTAGGAGAAGTCCCTGTAGATAAATGAAAAGTATTTCGCCAACCTAATAACACGAGTGGAAGAGAATCATGCCAGTTTGAAGAGGTACCTAAACAAACGTAGAGAATTCTTTAAGGTTCGATGGAAACGCTCGACAAGACCGTTCTATTGTGGGTGATACGAAGTCGTATGGACGTGTTTGAATCCAAGACGTTTTGCAAGAGCCTGAAATAAATTGCTTTCGAATTGCCGACCTTGATCCGTGATAACATGAGAAAGTACACCGTACCGAACAATCCAAGTGTTCACAAAATGTCTAGTAACATTTTCAGCAGAAATTGATGAGATTGGAACTGCTTCAGACCATCTTGTTTTCCGATCGATCGTTGTTAAAATATAAGAGCATCCATTTGATGGCAGTAGTGACCGACAATGTCTAGATGTACAATCTCAAAACGATTGCCTGTTGGAAATCTGATAACTGGTGCTTTAATATGCCACGTAACTTTCTGTTTTTGGCAATCGGTACATTCTTGGCACCATGTCTTGATATCACATCTAGTGGAAAGCGAACGCAAAGTCTGAAAATGTTGATCTTCGTTATTTGATGCAATGAGAATGTCGTTCAGATAAACGAAAACACCATCGAGGTCAACTGTAACCGTATCAATATAGCGCTGGAATGATTGAGCTGCATTTCTGAGACCAAAAGGCATTCGAAGAAATTCAAATAAGCCAAATGGGGTGATTATTGAAGTTTTCCCTATGTCCTCATCCTCGACGGGGATCTGGTGAAAAGCTTTCACAAATCAATTTTTGAAAATACTATTGAACCGGTGAGTCGATGAACAATGTCAGTGATCAACTTCATGGGATAGGAATCGTGCACTGTGAGGGAATGTAACGCTCGATAATCGTAACATGGGTGAAATGATTTTTCCGCTTTTTCGACAACATGAAGAGCTGAGGCCCATGAAGAAGAAAAACGACGGATGATACTGTCTTTCTCTAACTGTCGAAATTCTTCTTGAACTGCCGATCTGGATTTAATTCGCAGTTCGCGTCGCTTGTGCCTGACTGGATGACATGGTTTGGTGATTAGTCGGTGAACCAACGGATGACTGGAAAAAAATTCGGATCGCGGGACAAACAGTTGGGAGCAGAATCTTTGATGAATGATTGTATAGCGGCTGTCTTTGAACAACTGGATATGATTGACGATAAAGAAGTCGATGGGATCGAAATTTTGGAAAACGAATGAGCTTCAATAATTTTATGAGACCTACAATCAACCAAAAAACCATAACTGCTTAAGAAATCGGCTCCAAGAAGTGGGTGGACTGTGTCGGCAACGGTGAAGGTCCACTGAAAATCATGTTGAAATCCAGAGAGCCTGAGTTGAAGTGAAATGGTTCCATAGGTCTGGATTGGCGAACCGTTGGCGGCACGGATAGTGGTTTTCGGAGAGCGTGTTGGTGCCATTCTCGGGGGAATCTTTGTCGTAGCCACGCATTATATAATATTATATTATCATTATTATAAAGACGCATCTTTGTCGTAGCCACGCACCTTTGGCCACACAGCTACGCACCCTTATAATGATATATAAAGGGTAACGACCAGAACCCTACTGAACAATTTTAAAGTTTTTCTTAGGTAAGAAATTTTATCTATGGAACAATTTTAAAGTTTTTCTTAGATTCCGTGGCCATGGCCGATATTAGTTATTCATTGTAGAAGAATTTCTATTGCGAAAAGAGGTACAATAAAAACACATCCCCAACAGATGACACATTGCAAAACAAATGAACTGGAAGGCGTGGGTCGTTTGTCAAATTCCTTCTTGGTTCTCCAGATCTAAACCAGCTAGATTATATGTTGTAATGTTACCTAAGATATCAAGTAGACACCAAAAAACCTAAAAACATTGGGATCTTATTGCCACAATTAAGACGTGTGTGTTTTAATGAATTAAGACTGTTATTTTGTGTGATTTAATTGTTTTAATACTCTGCATTTTGAATAGGGTTTGTTTAACGAAAACAAAGCTGTTTTAAATATTTCGTCTTTATACATCAATATGCTTTAAAAATTATATATTTTATGTTTTTAAATTATTTAAATTTTGATTAACAAAATGAACATTTATTTTTTTTGTCAGTGAGCAAAAGTGCCCGGTTGGAAGATTCATTCGCACCATGTTTCGAGCCGAATAATTTTCTTTTTTTCTTTAATAATGTTTTTCATAATAATAATTTTATTTATAAAATATAATTTAAACATTATTTCGACTGTCCCTTACTATGGGGAATGTGAAGGATAATTGAAACAGAGGATTAGGATAATGTTATAATGTTTATCAATTATAAACATTGATTAATTATAAATCCTGCTCCGTATTTGTAGAATCTCTGTTGTTTCGTCGAAACTATAAATAAATGTCGTATATCTCAAATTTTGTTTTCTTGTTTTTTTATTGGAAAATATAAATTGTTCAAGATATTTTATCTCCTAACTACAAGAGACTAATCTTGAATTTGATAAATATCTTATTTTCATCTTTGACCTTTTCGATTTCAGTAATTCACACTATGTCAAAGAATACTTTGCCTTTTGCGCAAAGATATTATTAACAACATCACAATTTGAATGCAAACATTTATTTACAACACAAACAGATTCTTCACAACAATTTTTAGAGGTCATCATTCTTTGATGAAAGAGGAACAGCTTGAAAAAATAATTTATAAACAGGATGGATCACCTAATCAGTTGAATAAAGATGATTTAATAAATTGGATTAAAAAGATGTAAGAGATTTTAGTAAAAATGATCCCTCAATATTTTTTATCCTAATATTTTTCAATTAAAAAATAAATAAATAAAAAGGTCGAACCTTTTTTCCAAATAATAATAATTTTATATAAATGAAATACTAAAAATGGCTGGAAAATTTTTAAAAAATTATTATCCTAATTATAATCAAATATTTAAATGTATATTAAGTAAAAAATTTGATACTATTGAAGAAATGGTATCTCATTCAGAAAGTAGATTGCATAAAAAAATGAAGAAGAAAAAAGATTATGTGAAAGGGAACTGGAGGAAAAAATAAAATATGGATTGGAACAAGCTAAAAAGAATAAAAGAAAAGCTAGAGCATCTAATGTACAAACTTTTAATGTAAATTATACTGAAGAAAATAATATTAAAAAATTTCAGAAGAAGATTTTGAAAAAATTAAAAATTTCGCTTTTAAAAGATTCAAGGAACGAAAGGGAATAGGCGTAGATAAATATCATTTACATTGCCTTGTAATTTATGAAAAATGATGTGCAGAAGGAGGATATGATGAGCAAGACATAATATTTAACATGGCAATTTACCTTTATAACTATAGAAATATATCTAAAAGACTTTGTAACAAAACAATTGAATGAAATAAATTGGAAAATAGAAGAAGATGAAATAGCTGGTTCAGGTTTTACAGTTAAATATCTTGACAAAATATCTTTATTAATTTCTCCATATCAATCTGTTCTTTCTGGATCATATATCAAATTACCAAAAAAATTAACTGATTCTAAAAGTATAATAAATATTCAAAATGAAGATGAAAATTGTTTCGTCTATTGTTTAATATTACATTATAACTTGGAAAAATTTAAAAGGAAAAGAACAAACAATTTACATAGATCTTTTCTTTACAAAAATGACTCGGAAGAATTTATTAAATTTTTCAAAGATTTGGGAATAAAAAATATCCAGTAAGTAAAGATGATATAAGAAATTATAATAAAAATATTGAGGAATCAGGATATTTTGATTTTCTTTGCAGTGTTTATTCATACGATGATCATGGAAATATACAGGGTGCGGCAGCTATTTGAGAACACGTAATATAGACACCATATCTTTTTGTGTGTTATAATTACATAATTTTATTTTTGCTGGTAGACATGGCAGAAGCTACTCTTACG
>MQRK01206806.1:6117-20612 GCA_001938485.1 Girardia tigrina | reverse complement strand
CATATTTAGGAACAATATCTTATGACAAATACCTTTGAAAAAACGTGCCTGTTCTGATAACAATCAATATGAATATTTCCTTTGTAATGTTGTTTATTGTGCATGTTGTTAATTAATGTGATTTTTTTTATAATTTTGAATTTGATATGAACAAAACTGAATAATTAAATAAATTGCTATTTTCAAAACATTCTACGCAGAATTTTTAAAATTTGCCCCCCATTAGAAAAATTCTGTCTAAGAAACTTTTTTTTGCCACCCCGCTGGAAAAAATCCTGTGGGCGCCTATGAAGGCCAGGATCAATTAATTTATTTGGTCCAAAAGTTGTATATATCAAAGTTGAGAATACTGTTCATAAATGGTCGCTCGGCTTTCGTGACACTTAAAATCCTGTGATGAAAACCTTGTTCCCATTTATGAATGTCTTTTCCAAGGGGTAATACATCGTTGAAATGTAATTACAATAAATACTTGCATTTGCTTTTGAATGATTTTTATACTTAATATTTGTACACTAACCATCTTTCGGTATTTATTTATAATAAATTTCATTTTATAAATCTGTTGCAAACTGTTTGAAACAGTTTTAGATAAATAAATAAATAGATCAATGTAGTTAAAGATAATTCTCAGTTGTTTAAATTATCGAAAGTCTCAGCGGATGTTTAAAAGGAAAATAAATCTTACTGACTTTTGTTTATTGCTTTACTTTTCAGTTTATCATTTTACAATCAATTAATAAAACGAACAATTAATTATCTAATTTTACCAGCTACATAAGCTATTTTAAAATAAAAATGTACTTATTTTATTTTTGTTTCAATGTAACACTCAAAAATGGATAAGTGGATAAGTAAGAAACGCAAGGCAGATAACTCCCAAGACGCGTCTAAATTCAGTGAAAGTAATTCAAATGAAGAGGCCCAGTCAAAAAACATTGATAACTTCAATGTTAAGAAAAAGTTCATTCTCAAAAGAAGTAAGTTGAGGAAGTATCAAGAAGATTATATAAAATTTTGCATTACATTTAATCAAATTGGAAGAACACAACATCCACAATGCGTTATTTGCTTGAGAATTTTGGATAATGACAGTTTAAAACCAGAACATTTAAAGCGACATTTAGTAGCAAAGCCCCCAAGTATTGCTGAAAAGCCTGTGAGTACTTAGAACGTAAGAGCATGGAGTTACAAAAGCAAGTAGCTCTCATGAAAAAAATAACGACATCAACAAAAGCTCTCCGTGCTTCTTTTGAAGTGTCGTATTTGATAGCAATCGACAAGAAGCCTCATACAATTGCAGAAACTCTTTTGCTTCCAGCTGCAATGAAAATGAGTAAAATTATACATGGCGAAAAATTCTCAGAGGCTATGAAATCAATTCCTTTATCAAACAACACTGTTTCTCGCCGTATTCAAGAAATGTCCAATGATGTTAAAGAGCAACTAATTACTCGTCTTAAAGTTAGTGAGAAAATTTCCCTGCAAATGACGAATCTACCGATGTAGCTGGCATGGCTGAACTACTTGTTTACGTGAGATATTGTTTTGGTGATAGTTAAATACCCCAAGGTATTTAACTCAAGTACACAAGTCCAAAATTAATAACAGTCTTCTTGAAAATGAAGTTATATCGGGACGAGGTGTTGTGTGTAACCGCGTCCGCAATACTGTCGACTTGATCAAGTTTGACGCGTTTGTTAGTGATCGGAAGACCGGCACCTAAATTGTACAAGCAATTACACAATAAAAGTTGATGTTCAATCTGATTCGTCCCGGATGTAATCTCCTCTATCAAAGTAGATCCGACTTGTTGTAAAACTATTTTAAGATTATCAACATTAGTGGCAAACAAAAGGAATGAAGAATAGCTGCAATAATCCTACTAAACGGTCTGGACGATAAAGACAGTCTTAAAGCAGGGGAAATAGGCAACAAAAATGACTTGGGAAGGCATAAAAAACAAGAAAAAATAATTCAAAAACAATGTGATGGAAGAAGATAATATGATACAAACTGGATCCACGGAAGAATACCAACAAATTTCAAACCATCTTACAGCAGTGTAATTCAGAACCGAATGTGTGAATTCATTTTTAACTTTAATTAGCCAATCTGTTTTACTTCGTGATTTGACTATGAGTCTTACATTTTTTAAATTTGTAATCAAGCTATTTTATTTTAAATTTTATTTAAAATATTTTATTTATATCTTGTTAAGTTTCTTTTGATTTACAAAAGTCTTCATATCAAATTTAATTACCATTTTTAATTTAAATTATTTTTTAAAATATTTCTATTTTTTATAAAAATTTATATTAACTTATTTTATTCTAATCGTCAAATTCTTATATTTTAATTTATGATATATTTTTTAATGTTTTTGAAATTTCTTTTTTAGATTTTAAATTCAAATTTTTATACGAGTTTCCTAACATCCTCACAACATAAATAATTGTTTTTGTTTGTAAAAACTTACCATTTGTTTTCGATTTAACTAACACAAGGTTATTAAGAACAATAATATGATTTCCAATACTATTATTTACATCACAACTCGAATTGTCTCCAGGACAACTCTCCACAAAAATTTTGTAGTTAGATATCGTTCTAGATTGATAATTTTTAATTCTATTTGTAAACCTCTAAGTATTTGAACAAATTTAAATTACAATTCTTTACTGAAATGATTTTATATTATTTAAGAAAATATTTTTAATTCGTTTTAAATATATTAATTATGATTAAATAAATCATAATAAACAAATAATAATATACTATTAAAATATTTTAAATCACTTACAAATAAATATAAAATATTTTGATACATTAATTTAATTTTAAAGTTGCTATTTAAATTTTACAAATGTTCGAATGATCCAACGGTTCAAAAAATTCAAAATATCAATCTTCCATCTGGTTGGGAGAAATACAATCCTAAAAACAAAATACAATAAATACCATTCGAAAATATTCCTCACAATGAAAATCAAAATTTAGCTTATTTTATTATTTTATTTTAAAAATTTTATTATTTTTAGGTACCGAAATGACTCTCTCAAGTCCTATAGAAAGGAAAAAGTTCACATTTGTTGAGTATCCAGCTGTTAAAAATTGGTTAAAACAGATTTTTAAATTTTTGTTTTTGATTATTTCTTACAGATTGTAAAGAAAACAAATTCGAAATTGATTAATTAATTAAAGCAATATTTAAATGGTCAAAGGAAACTGTTTAAAGCTTTACATAATGTGTTCGTCTTAATCTAAAATTTTTAATTGAAAAATTATAATTAAATTTGAATTTAAAACAGTTTTTTATTTGTGAAGAAAATAAATTTTAAAATAATTTTAATTTTCTATAGTTCTGTTAACGTTTTAATGTACATTTTTTTGAAATTTTAGTAAACTAAAACGCTTCTGTAGTATTCCGACATAACCGTATTTGACCAAAGCTTAAAGTTAGATATAAGAGAGGAGGAGACATTCATGCATCTCGGATAGAGGATTCGATTCCGGAACTAAACTAATTAACTAATTAACTAATTAACTAATTTCCGAAATTAACAATTATGACTAACAATTTTTACATTATTTGTGTTACTTTTGATCAGTCAATCAAAAATATAAATAAAAAATAAATATAAAAAATTTTCTTGTTCGAGGGGCATCCGAAAAGTTCGTGGAAAAAAACCGAAACCAAGAAAAATTATATATTAACATAAAACTCAAAATCAGTTTCAGTCAAATTTTTAAATAAAGTCACCTTGTACGCTCAGATTTCGAATGCAATTTTGGAAGAAGTCTTTAGGTGCATCATGGATTCACTTAGATCCATGGAGAGGTGTCCCCCGAAGCGGCTTCTTGAACTCCGAAAATAGGTGGCAATATCGTGGCGCGAAGTTTGGAAAATTTGGAGGATGAGGGAGCAATTGACATTTGAGCTTGTTGATGGTATCCACTGCCAGTGGTGTGGTATGGGGAGTCGGATTGTCCTTTTACAGAAGAGATGTTGCGGCTAATTTTCCATGACATTTATTTTTCAGAGAGCATTTTGTAACATGTTGTTGCAGTAGGCACAATTGATTGTTACTCCTTTCACGAGATAATCAATTAAAATAATCGCAAAGTACTGTGATCATGAACTTGTCAGTAGAGGTGATGAATTTTCTTTTTACAGTGGTCTTTTTGCGCTTGTACCACCATTTCTTCGACTGATCTTTTGTCTCATGAGGGTAAAACGTCAGCTGGGTATCGTCAACTGTAACGATTCTAGTAAAAAACCCCTCATCGAGGTTTTCCACCGTTTGCGGTAGTTGGTGGAAAACTGGAGGAGATTCTGCTTCATGATGCGGTATACAGAACTTGGGGGTATGTTGATAAGGATGCAGTCTCCTTAGCATTGACACTTTGATTACCGTCATTGATTTCATCAATTGCTTTTGCATTTTCCACTGTTGGTGAGGTTGTGAGTCGGCCGCTCTTGGCGTTATCCTCCAACGATTTTTTACAGTCTTTTCAAAAATTCGTCATTTCCTTAATTTTCTTTATCACAAAAAAGAGATATCACGACAAAACATGTTTTATTTTATTTTACTGAATATTTATAAAACCACTTTTATTAACTGAATTTTCATTGAAATAAAAATTATTTTTTTACATTATTATTTCTTCTAAATATAATTATAAGTTTAATATTACAAAACTGATGTATATCCATACAATCAGTTATAAAGATAATAATTTGTCAAAGCAAATTAATTCTTTGTAGGAAAGTAGAAACAGAATACCGCGCCAGAGATAAATAAAAAACTGATTTTTACTTCTGTAAAATAATTCTGTTTACAATAAATAAATAAACTCGGTGAATATTTAATGGAAATAATTATAAACATTTTTTATATATATATCATATTTATTTTTATGTTAAAGTATTTAAAAGTTCAAATATCATTGAAAATACAATGTATTTATTTTAATTCTAGATGAAAAAGAAATGTCATTTGTCTTGAAAAATTATTTCACAATTTAACTGAAATATTAAAATGGTTTATATTTATATAGAACCAGCTTGGACATATACCTAAGATGTTACTTAAGAGACGCAAAATATCAATAATATATGATGAGGTTTAAGAAGTCAGTTTCGGATTTATATTATTATTATTAATGTTGAATCTGATTTCTGGAGACTGAACTCGGGTGCATTCGGGCCCATAGGAATGAACCCCCATCGACGACCTCTTGCTAAATTGTCTTTTCGGAAGTCTGTGAATCGATCGTAGCCGATGCAAAAGCTGGGCCATAATATCGGATTCACTTTTACTCTCAGTTTAGATTCGTCGGTAAATTGCGTGTGGCCTATCGGACTAACGAGTTCGTTGTTGTGACGATCGATTAAATGATTCACGATCGATTTTCAGCCGTCCATTTCTATGGAGATGTTACACAAATTGCAAATGTTTGTCGAGCGGGGATTTTTGTCGAAATGAGATTTAATTTGTTCGACAATCATTGAGAAATCAAAATTCGATTTGCGATAAACGCATTTGAGTCGATTGAAGTCGCTATGGTGATTGTAAAGATGCGATTCGAATTCGGATCGGCGGGCAATTGAAAATATCGCACAATTTGAGCAGATAAATTTATTGGCATTCACTTCTTCTTGAACTGAAATTTTGTTGAGAACTTTTTATTGTTCTTCATATTATTATTCTTATTATTAAATGTCTTATAAAATACTTTCATTTTGCTTTTTTATTTAATTTTCTTTTCTTATTGTTTTTTATCAATTTGAATTTATATTATTAATTTTAATTTTCTCCTCTTTTTACTATATGAAATTTGTTTTTACTATGAAAGCATTTAATTATCTCTTATTAGATTTTATATTTATTTTTGAGTTCTTCTTTCATATTGCTTCTCAATATATGTGGGTAACACGATAAGGTTTTTGGGCAACATCCTTTTTGTAGTCTAATAGTATGTAAGATTCTGTTACAGAAGTTTTTACGGGTCGTTTTAAAAAGAAGTTCTCAATTATCATCAAGCTAATTGTATCCGTTTTATTTAATATATTTATTGATTGGTAATAAAATCCTTCGAGTATAATATGACATTTTGATGTCGAGTTTCAAGTAACAAAAGGTTTTCTGAAAATCCAAGGTTTATATCCAAGTTTTATTAAAAGAAACTTGCATCAATATTTTTTAGCTAAACCCGTTTCATCTGGAAATTGTAAACTTATAAAGATTTATTTATATTATAATATACTTTTAATTATAAATTATTTACAATATGTTTATATTATTTTATTGTATTTATATTTTTGTAAATTGTATGCATTATTTCTATATTATAAATATCGAATGTTACGCAAATTTTAAATTATTAAAAAAAATAATTATTAAAAACGAAATTCTCATTTTTTTCGTAATATTTCTAATTAATTAATTATCTATTTTCGTAATTATTCTTAAATGTATTCTCACATAGAAATAATAGGGAATTCTAAACTTATATATTCAGGAAGTATAGATTAATCATCAATAGACTCCTCAAAAGATTTCAACATTACTTGGATAAAGAAAGAGTGAAAATGTGTCATGGAAAAGGATATCCGAAGAGTCGTATTCAGATTGAGTTCTCTGATAAAATAATGCAAGTCATTATAGGAATCCAGGAAATGTCCCCTAAGTTATCATAGGGTATTAATTAGTGAAGTTTCAGTACTTATTTGTACAAAAATGGACATGAAATAATTTATTTTAATGACTTTGCATTGCCAAAATATTGTGATCAAATGAGTAAAATATCATTAATAATTAAAATTAATTTATTTAATTTACAAATACAATTTTATTAATTCTTGGAACTATTTTATAAATGCATTTTTATTTTATTTTAATAAAATTTCAAATGTTTTTTAATGTACAAAAATGTTTCAGGTGCTCATGTATCAATGAATGTACAGTGTGATCGTTAATGTGCTTTCCACCTTATATTTGATTTACTAAATCGAGCGTTGAAGACTTAGATTAAGCTTTTGAGACCACTAGTATTTCAAAATGCAAATTGTTGGTCATTCTTCTCAAAGGTCAGTCACTCATATACTTCATTTTTTAAGGTCCTTCGAGAAGGTTGTAGAGTCAATTGAAACATATTTGATATAAATTCATTACTTAAAAATTTAAGCCTGTATTTGTCGTTCAATAAAAAACTTTTTGAAGTAAGTGCACTGCTCAATTATTATTTTTCGGTACATGTCAAATGTGGCAAAAATATTTTCCTCTTCAGAAAAAGATATAATTTAAATTTGAAAAGTTTTCGAATTGTTTTAGGATGTTAGGAAACTCGTATAAAAATTTGAATTTAAAATCTAAAAAAGAAATTTCAAAAACATTAAAAAATATATCATAAATTAAAATATAAGAATTTGACGATTAGAATAAAATAAGTTAATATAAATTTTTATAAAAAATAGAAATATTTTAAAAAATAATTTAAATTAAAAATGGTAATTAAATTTGATATGAAGACTTTTGTAAATCAAAAGAAACTTAACAAGATATAAATAAAATATTTTAAATAAAATTTAAAATAAAATAGCTTGATTACAAATTTAAAAAATGTAAGACTCATAGTCAAATCACGAAGTAAAACAGATTGGCTAATTAAAGTTAAAATTTAATAAGACTATAAATTTAATATTTAAAAATTTAATAATACATGTGAGGAATATTTGGAATGTTTGATGTTTAGTATTTGAATGTTGTATGTTGATTTGTTATTTGTCTCTCCTACCCAGATGGATGATTAATATTTGAATTCTTATAATCTAAAAATATGTAAAGTTAAAATTTATTTCTAATTTAAAAATGATTGTAAAATTTTACATAAATTGATGAATTTTACAATTTTTCAATAAATAAATTGAACTAATATTTTTTAAATAAGTAATATTTATTTTAATTTTTAACCACTAAAACTTGGAATAAGTATTTTAACAATTTATTTAATCTTCATTTACTCAGATAATAAGATTAAAGTAATTAATTAATTAGACGAATGCAATCACACGAAAGCTTTGACAACGATTGTTCTGAGGACAAAAATAAAAATACTAAAAATCAAATTGGTGTTCTTCATAATATAATTTTAAAATTAAAGGAAATTATGTAACTAAATTTTAAGTTCCTTATTTTTATGTATAAATGGTTTGTGCGAGAAAAATGAAAAGTGTTTCTCGGAATGTTTTTACCAAAACTCTTGTTTAAAAATATGTTACTTTGTTGTTATTAATTTTTTTTAACAAATATCAACTGATTTTTCAACTAATAATTATCACGAACCTAACATTCGTTATTAAAGAAAAAAAAGGGCACAAAGAAAATTTAAGATGAAGAAAAGTTAAGGAAATTCAAAAAAATGAGAAAAGTATTATTTATATTTGTCAGCGTATTCTTTATAATGAATTTTCAAACATATTTTGTCTATAAAGCCTTTTCGTTCCAAAAAACACAGGGCCTTTAAACTATTTATATTATTTTTTATTTTGAAATATGTTTGAATAATCATATTAAGAATGCAGTTTATAAAAAAAAGAAAAAATAAAATGTGGGATAAAATGATTAAAATTTCGAATAAATGTTGTGATGTCATTTTCTTCTTCTAAGAAAAGATTGTGGTGTAAACCAAATATTTCAATGAAAAAACAGATTAAAATAAAAATCCAAACAATTTCATTCAATTAGAAAATCATAACATATATCTTATAAATTGGATGTCTGATGCTCATCTGATCTTCAAACAGGTCCACTTCATTTTATTATAAAATAATAATTAGAATTCATGAAAATATAAAAGAAATAAAATTGTAAAATCCGAGAAAATAATAAAGGAAAGAAAATATTTCAATATTTAATTCAAGATAAGTTTTACACCAAATAAATTATGTGATGAAGAAACGACATTGAATTTTAAAATGTGTTGTTTAAATATTCTCGGAAATGCAGATTTTACAAACTTGTGAACTTTGTGATAGAACAAATATACTTTTTCAGTTGTTTCATTCTGTTTATATTAATCCCTCTGTTCCAAAATAATGTTTACATTTCCAAACTTTTACAGCCAAGAATTAAATCATACTAAAAAGCATTTATTATAATTATTGAAAAGCATTTATAATCATTTGAAGCGAATTTTAACACTCCATTATTTACAATATTTTATTTAAGATGAGGAGTCAACATTCATATTTACAGGGTCTGCTCATCAATATTTTGCCGTGCCATGAGAATCGCTTCTGGTCTGCACGATAGAGATGCTGGTAGAGTACCCTTGTTGCGAAGCTTTGCTTTACCGATATGCAGGAATTTATAATTATTTCCCCCCTTCTCAAGCATCGTCTCCTCCATGCATAGCTGAAGTGTTAAAAAACATTATGCAGGTTATCTGGGTGTAGCTCATCAAAAGCATTACTCACGCAGTTGAATGAATTGAATGGCATTTAAGAACCCGAGATCGAAAATGTTCATACCGGGACTATTAGGTGGTTGGTTTTGAAACATAATGGAAAACCCATCTCTTGATCCCTCTTCCAATATATCTGGATCATCTTTGTTGAAATGTGTTTTCTCATTGTCTTTTTGAAAGTAAATGACATCATTTGATTGGGGAAGCTTTGCACTGATCGCTGGAAGCACATTTTGCACAATCATTTTTTTTACATTCCTGCGCATTGATCGATTCAATACTTTTTGTGGCGTAAGTACCCTTTGTTCGGTTCTTGCTTCTTCTTTTGGCTGCCTCTTTATACACAAACGACCAGATGCCAATCTTACCATTAAAATAATCCTCAGAACCAACATCACCTCTGGGCCTCGCAACAGCTGTCATAAACATCAACTTCGTGATGATTCTTTTGCTTTGGAATGTTCTGTGGGGAACCTCTTCATCCATGGTCAAGTAATAGTTACGCTTGACCTTCGAAAGGTAGAACCATTTCTCATCAATATGAACATATGATTAAGTGCACCATAAAAGTGTAAAACGTTGTTTATTTTGTGATTGATGTCAATTTAACGTGGTAAATACCGCAAGTTCATAATTTTTCTAATTTATGTTAAATGCTGCAATTTTCTTTACTAGAAAGGTCTAACTTGATAAAACTCTTTTATGAAGTGCCGAAAACGAGAAAAGGAAAGCATAACAAAAATGTTGTTAAAAATGCGACCTGTAACCATGGAAATTTTTGTTGGTCCTGACGTGCTAGATCGTTATCTATCCTGATAATCGGAAAGATTTATCCCAAATGTAAACATTATTTTGGAACAGAGGGAGTATTTTCTATTGACAAATTACAAAGCTTTTTCTTGTAAATGAATGGCTCCTTTGATTTTACGAAAAAATCCAGTGTATGAGTTCCAATGACACAAAAAGGAATAAACAAAACCCTCAAGCTAGGATGGTCAAATATATTAAACTAAATAAAATGGTTTCATTCTCCATATCGAAAATACGAGATGTGTTCAAATACCGATACAAATGAAATTGTTTTTTTATAAATAAGCAAGTTATAAAGGAATTATTCATTATCTGTGTGTTTAGGAATTTTAGTTGAGTTCTTATTTATTTTTATATTTTTTTCTTATTTTTCATTTATATTCAAGACATCTCTCATACATCGTCTTTACCAAAAAACAGTCATCAACCCAAATTCATATCTTTTATCTATCTTAAATGACAATTACTGATTTGTTTATCCCTTTTGTTTTATCTTTGTAAAGATTAAGTAAAATATATTGTTTAAAGAATAAATAATTAAATATTTTAAACATTTGGTCAGTTGTTGTTCGGGTTATTGTTACCAATCGATTGCACCAACCGATCCGAGCGACCATGGCCAGAAATCGATTTCATGTTTGGTTTACTGATTTTGAATTTGTGTTATAATCTCTGACTTTGCAAAAATTTCGAATATTATTATTTTCCGAACGATTTGCGAGGATTGTTACCGTCACTTGAGTGAGTTAAATAATTTGCAAAAAATATAATTTCCTGAATGATTTTATTATTTTAAACGATTCTGAATTTGATTGCTAAAAATAAAACAAATGAAAAAGGTTATGAACAGTCTGAACGATAATTTTAAAGGGGCCCAGCACGATCAAAAAATTCTCGAGCTCACCTGCGTCTCTGCTACCATCGGCCAGTCTCTTGGGAAACCTGAAAACTGTACTGAACAATCTTGATTTAAATAATTTTTTTTTTAATTTAACCAAGCGCAAAGTTTTAAAATGTCTTTGAAGTGTGTAATATTGAAGCGTAATTCACTTCTTGTTTGTAAAAAAATAATTAATTTACGTTCTATATATAGCTAAGAAATACTGTTTTTGGCTACCTGAAAAGGATGATAATACATATGTTTTTGAAGTAGAAAAATCTGGTAGAGCATATGAAATTGGCTATGAAATATCTTAGAAACTCAAACAGATCATACAGAGTTTACGATAAATACGTATCAGAGAACTTACAAGGTACTTGAATGTGAGAAAAATACTCTACAATCCTGCAACTTGGATTAGAAAATTATGTTTCTGCATTATTCCATAGATACAAGATCAATGATTGATTTAGAGTCAGTTGAACTTAAATCTCTTTGAACGTTTTTAAAAACTGTTTGTTGGCGAATATTATAACCATGAAATTGTATCCACTATTTTAAAATAGATATTTGAATAGGATTGTAAAGGGCAATAAGCAAAGGGAACGAAAAGCTTGAAAAACAATATCAAAGCTAGAGCATGATCTCGTCATAAAATGTGGGTCAAACAAGGATACAGTACTAATAGCGCATCGTCAGGAATATTTACAAAAAGCATGAAACTGGCGTTGAATTTATAATGACAGGCGAAAAACGAAGAAATCCCTGCGCCTTTAAAAATTCAATACTCAAAGACAGTGAGCAAACGTTATTTAACGCGATTTCCTCAAACAAAGCGTTGACGTTAAAAGAAGCCAGTGAAGCAGCTGCTAGTGCAAGCAACCAGCAATGGTCCGTTTCAAATGTGTCTAGGAAATTGAAAAAAATGAAAATAACAAGAAAAAGTTGTCACTAGTTCTAATTCAGCGAAATACCGCTGGAAAATTGATGCTCGTGCAATATATTCCACACGTCTATCGATGATCGCAAATGAGAATCTGATACTTTTTAGGTGAAACAGGGTTTAATGAACACAACAGCCGAAAATTCAAAAGCTTTTATTACTGTTCCTTGAAACAGGAATCTCAATAAAAGCTTACTTTGTGCCATAAGCGTCAATGGTGTGATATCATTTTCGTACAGACACGGCGCTTACAACCAAGATTTATTTAATACATTAATATCTTGTACTGCATTTTCAACAAAACACTAACAAGACATTAACCCTACAATGCGCCGTGATTCATATTTGAATCAACCATATTTTACCTCAATATCTTTTAATCACGTGATATTCTTTGAGTGTTTACATACTGTGAACCAAAAACATTGTCTATGGAATGATAACTGGCCATAAAGTCATAGATGCAATATATTTTGTCAACAAAAATGACAGTTCAGTTTGTAATACTGGCCGCGTGTGTTGCATATATTTTTATTTATAAAAAATTGCGCATTGTAGGGTTAACAACAAAACGTACGTTTCCATAAATCAGCGTCTATTTTGGACTTTTCAAGAACAAACAGCATCGCACATAAATGTCTAGTCCCATATTTGCCCGAACTCAATCCAATAGAAGAGTTCTTTTTCGCTTTTAAAAACAAATTTCATGCGTTGAGAATTTCATAGCCGATATGATCTAGTGATCAGTGCCTTGGTAGACGTCTTGGTTTAACTTTAAATTATGCAACGATTTTTTCAGGTTTCTTCAGTCATATGAGAGTACGACTTGAAAAAGCGCGAAGACGCAAATCTTTTATTGAATAAGTTTATTTTGTTTTTTTCCTTGAAATATTGTTGTATAAAAATTTATCTAATGTCGTTATAAATTTACAAACATGTAGTTAGACATTTGCGAAACCATGTAACAAGTAGAAGCTATATGTATTCCGATTCAAACATGGCCAGTTTAAGGCAGTTTCCACTGTTGAACTTCCAGTAAACCTATTAAAGACATTATAAAAGTAGTTTATCATCCTTTGAGTTTATCATCCATATCTCTTTAATCTACTTGAAATCTGAAAATTTCTTTGCTATACATTGAATGTTGATATCCAATTATAATTGTAGCAGCTCCAAAGCGTGGTTCAAAGAGAAATCATAATTTAGGGTACCCTTTTTCATGATTGATGTTTAAGTGCATTTTTTACATTTTAAAACATTAACAGTCTTCAAGGCCTAATTTGAATCTCACTCTGAACAGTTTGTCTTGGTTTTGTGCTATTATTTCTTTGATCTTATAAGGTCTGATTTCTTTCATCAATAATTATGACTTTTGAATTCTGAAAATAATGGCGCCAACGGATAATTGCTGCGTTAGAGCAGATGGACACAACATTTAAGCTCATATTAAGCTAATATACGAATTTTTCTACAATCTAATGTCCGCGTATCTGACTAATTAAATTTATCCAAAATTGTTTGAGTATATTTTTATGAGGGAAATTATTGAAAGTACAAATGTACGAATTTATTTTGAAATGATACAAGTATTTCTAATTTCAGAAAAAGTGTTTTCAGTGACCCCCTTGATTTTGGGTATTAAAATCTCATTTTTTAAAACGTTCGGCTAGATACCATTAACTTTTCTTTATGTTTTTTTCTCTTAAAATTTAAAAATTTTCTCTTTTCTATATTAACTTTTCAAAAATGTTTTGTTGAAAGGAGCTACCTAGCAAACATAAGTGCTACCATACATGAAATTATATTGTTCCTTGTTATAAAAATGGTGATTTCATTAATAATTGCACAAAAACTGAAATTGACAATGTGAGAAGTGGTTGCAACCTCAATGTCAGGATTCATTTTTTTAACACCCAAATTTATTTATATAACAATTCACATTTCTAAAACAAATTTTCCTGTTAATTTAATTTAATTATCTCGACCCAAATTAATCTATTAAATTCTTTTCGATTTAATTTTTAAAATCCTGAAAATTTATTTCAAAAATTATTTAAACTTTATTTTCAAAATTCATTTCAAAGTTTTTTTTAATTGCTTATTAAAAATATTTTTATTTATAAATAAATATTTATTATTTTTGTTTTCTTGACATTTTTAATTTTAAGATATTTAATAGATACATTAAAAGATATTTTTCATTTTTAAATAGATATTTTATTATTTATGATTTTCTTTTATTATATCATTTTTAATTTTTTCTAAAATATTCAAAAACACATTAAAAAATATTTTATTTTTAAAAACGTTTTTGATTTTTTAATAGTTGTTTTATTATATCATTTTTAATTTTAAAATATTGAATAAGCATATTAACATAAAAATATTTTA
>MQRK01206785.1:7923-17953 GCA_001938485.1 Girardia tigrina | reverse complement strand
TACACCTACTATTTGATTCCACCTACTATTTTAATAGTAGGTGGAAAATTTTTTGAAAACTTCATTACACCTACTATTTCATGTCCACCTACTATTTGATGTTATCCGTTAATTAAAAGTTTCATAATTTGAAATTTTAATAATACTTTGAATAAATAATTTAACTTAATAAATTTCATATAATTTAAAAAGCTAATGTTTGTCTTAAAATTAACTTTACTGTATTTTCATCCAATAAAAATGGCATCGGACCATCGGACGGGTGCGCTGAACACAATATGAGAATTTTACTGGAGAAATAGGAACATCTTCACATTGCATTCCTCGATCTAACTGATGCTTTTGGTACCATTCCAATTAATCATATATTAGAAGTTCTCAGAAGATAAGGTCTAGATTCACTCTTCTGCTCTCTCATTGTAAATCTTTACTCGGATTGTTCATCAACATATAACTGCAATGATTGTATGACTGAAGACATGTCAGTCAGAATGGGGGTTAGACAAGGATATCCGCTTTCAATGCTGTTGTTCAGCGTTGGTATTGATCCAATTTTGAGTGCACTACAAGATAATGATGCTTTTGGTATTGACACCAAGGCTGGTAAGATTACTTGTCTAGCATATGCAGATGATATCGCACTAGTTGCAACCAGCAACTCTTGTTTACAAACCATGGTTTCATCTGCATGTGACATGGTTGAATGGACTTCTATGAAGTTCAACCCAACCAAGTTTGGATATTTATCAACTCCTTTTATGAATTAATCAATCCAAATTAATAACATACCAATAATTATAGTCACAGATGAAGGAGGTTTCCGTTATCTCGGGGAAGACTTTACTAGAAAGACAAAATTCACTCCTGAACGTCTAATTCTATCAGCTATTAAGGTCTTGAAAAAAATTACCAAATCAATACTATTTCCCTTGCAGAAAATAGAAGCGTATAGAATCTTTATACACTCACGATTCACCTTCTATTTTCGAAATTATAATACACCAAACAAGGAACTTACGGATTATGGCCACCACGAAACCACTAAATCTATCTTTAAAAGAGGCCTTGACGTGGAAATTCGTCGTTACTTAAAGAAGATTTGTAGAACGGTCTTAAATTCATCCAATGAGTACATTTATGCTGACAAGAAAAAAGGTGGTTTAGGCTAAGCCTCTGTCCGAGAAGAATACGCAATACAATCTATAATTCAAGCGTACAGAAACATGGTGTGCTCTGATAAAACATTTCGACATCTCACCTTTATCAATTTATTCAACACCCTAGACAGATATCACGGTACTAAAAAAGAATGGACACTCTCTGATTGCCTAAACTGGATCAACACAGGTGTCAAAGAGAATGGATTTAAATCTTAATGGACCAAGATTCAGAATTCAATCAAATACCTGAAAAGCATTTGGTTAAAAATTCAGTTTGTCACCAACGAACTAGGTTTTTGTTTAAAAGTTCACATATCCAATGACTCCATGATACTAAGTGAACATTCAATTGACAATATAACTTTCCACTTCCACAGAATCTATATCAAAATGAAATTCGTCAAACGAAGCAAACAAAGGATGGCTGGAATGTTAGCCATCTCATTGACAGAACACAACTTCAGTTCCAAAGTATTAAACAATGAGCCCTATCCATTGAGAAATGGCGCTTTTTACACAGCGCATGGACTAATAGTTTACCAACCAATTATAAGTCTAAAAAAACCAAGACAACAATCGATGTGCAGAGCATGTGGTCAAGATATAGAAACACAGATCCATATTCTATGTTGGTGTAAACCAAACAGCACTCTGATACAGGCAAGACGTAATTCAATCGCAGAAATCGTCACAGATGATTTACCTGTAGAGAAACCAATTTTAAAATTCATCATGAATCGATAATGTGATTGGTCTGTGTCGGGAAGCCGGGTTGATTTACAAGTTTATAACCATGGAACCAAATAACTCGGGCTTATAAATATAAAAACCCCTTATGACATAATCAAAGCACTTAAAGATGCGAGAGATAAAAACAAAAAGAAATATAAAAGTCTGCTAGCTGAAGCAAAAGCGGCTCATAAAGGATCGATTGTAATATTAGGAGCAATAGTTATCGGCTGTTTAGGATCTTGGCCCACCGATAATGACAACATGCTTAAAAACAAAGTACATCTTTCAGGTACAACTATAAAGAATTTAACCAAAATCTGCATAGTGTCGAATATCAAATATTCCAACTCGACATGGCATAAACACAGTACCGGTCAATATAACCCACTGATGTCAAATGCGGTGACGACAAATCTTAGGACACAGTCAAAGTAGATGCACCAGAAGCCGCTTAATAACAATAATCTCCAACACAAGTCAAAGATGCTCTATACAGCGACCATAGCTTTGAGAATTCAATGTATATCCTAGGATATCTTTACATATTTTAACTTGAAATTTTGTCACGCTACACAATGGACTCCAAATAAAACAATTGCATGTCCAAAAAATCCTTCAAAATTAATTTCATTCTCTCAAAAGATAATAATTTCTTAATATTAAAATTATTTATATTTTCTCATTTTTCAAAACATCTCTTTCCATTTTCATTGGATAAATATCCATTATTTTCTATGAATCAACAATTATACATTTTAAAGTGTCGTATATTATACAATAATTGTATAGAGCCGATATTACCTCTTTCGGGGAGTGGATATCATAGTGGCAGGCCGAGTGGCACAAGAGAAAGATTCTATGAATATCGAATTTGAAGCGATCAGCAAGAGAGTTTTCCTATGTCACATACTCCAAAGGTCGATCACATTGGTAGGGGCATACGTCCTGACTGACAGCGGATACTCAAGTGAGGAAAAGGATGAGTTCTTTGCATCATTGCAGGAACATGTCGAAAAGGCGACGACTGAAGCTGAGAAGAGAAAATTCGAATTGATAGTTGGAGGCGACTTCAACTGTCGACTTAGTCGAACGGAGGAAAATGGTAAAACAGTTGTGTGTTACACTAGTTCAACCGTAAAATCAGAACACGGAGGTCTATTAATAGATCTGACCGATGCATCCAATTTACGAGTAGAGAACACCTTCTACAAACACAAGTTGGCGCAAAGAACTAGCTGGACACACCCAGCAACGAAGAAAATGTTATTATTGGATTTATTCCTGTCGCAAAAGAGCAGATGCAACAGAATAAGTAACGTCAAATGTTATCCAAACTTTGACTGCGGCTCAGACCACGATTTAGTCGTGTTAACGATATGGATCGCCAACAACAATAAGATACTCAAGTTGGCAAACGATAGAAAGAAGAAATGTAAAGAAAAAATTGACCGGTTCTCCTTGCAGAACAACAAAGTGGCCATCAGTAGTTACATAGGGCAGGCTTGTCCGAATGTCGATAGTTGGGACGACTTGGAAGAGGTCTTCTTAAAGACCACGGAAAGATACCGAAAGAGGAAAATCCCGCTCAATCAAAGGTGGAAACACGGGCACCTAGAAGAACTGAAACCACTACTGCAGGAGAAATGGAAAAGGATGAAGGAGTACATTCAGAATAGATGTGAAAGGACATATTCAATATGGAAGGCTTCAAGATTGAACACCTTGTGGCATCTGAGGAAGTGGAAAAGAGAGAGGATTGAAACAATCGGACAAGAGATAGAAGGTATTCTTAATAGAGAATGTATGGGCAAGATTTCTGAGTTATACACGGAACTCAGAGTCCTCTGTAATAGTGAAACAAAGGAATCCTCTCTATGTACTGTGCAGAGCAGTATGAAGGACGAAGTGTTAGCAGAGCACTTCTCACATCTATTCAAGAAGAGCGAAAGAGATTATATCGTGGATTTCGAACAGAGTCAAACACTAGACATCGATTACTCACCGGACATAGAAGAAGTAAGTACCGCTATTGGGCAACTGAAGAACGGTACAGCTGCTGGAAACAACGGTATCATTCCAGAGCTATATAAGTAGGGCGGTCTCCAGTTAACTGAAAAGATCCTGCAATGTTTCGTGGACATATGGGAGGGAAGAGCAGAATTGCAGGAGGCTTGGAAAACGGCGAAGGTCGTGATCCTATACAAAGTAAAGGGGTCCAAGAAGGAACTAAACAATTATAGAGGAATATTCCTACTTGATGTAGGAGGAAAAATCATGGTCCGAATCATTGCAAATAGATTAATGCCACATTTTGAAAGGATACTGGATGACTGGCAATTTGGTTTCAGACCAAAAAGAAGCACGGCGCACGCAATATGTATCATACGAAAGATACAAGAAGAGGTCAGATACCGGAATATAATTGTTTTTGCTATCTTTATCGACCTTGAAAAGGCATTCGACAGCGTACCCAGGAAAGTTCTCTGGGACTGCCTTCAAGGAATTGGAATACAGGATCGGGTGCTGAGCATTATCATGAAGTTTTATGAAGGTTTCACGTGCAGCATAGGAAAGGATAAGTTCAGAATAGACAAAGGAGTCCACCAAGGTTGCGTATTAGGACATCTATTATTCAATCTTGTCTTTGATCGTGCAATTACGACCGCAATCTAAGAGGGACTATCAGGTGGTGTGAAACTGAACTACAATGGGGAAGAGCTGACCGTGAACAGGCTTGCTTATGTAGACGACTTGTCTCAACGTGTCTCAACACTGCGTTCTCGAATATAGGGCTCAAAATCAACATTGGGAAAACGAAGATCCTGAATCTAAATGGAGCAAAATACATTACGGCAAGGAACGAGTTGAATGCCGGAATTGAATGGGTGGACGAATTCTGCTACCTGGGATCGACAATTGAGAGTGGCGGAAACTCAAGCACGGACATCAAGGCCAGGATTCAGAAAGGAATAGGGAAACTACGAACGATCAAACCAGTGTTGAAGAACAACAAGCTGTCTCTCCGGAACAAGAAAAACATAATTAACAGGTGTGTATTCCCGGGGGTTTACTACAGCTGTGAAAACTGGAGAACAAACGAAGCACACGTGAAAAAGCTGAAAGCATTTCACAATCTGTGCACTCAGCGAACTCTGAGGATATCAAAAGCTGATAGAATCAGGATGGATGAGATATGTATTAAACTGCAAAGCCCAATGGATATCATTGCGCGGAGAAGAATCATCCACAATGTCAAAATCGATTTAGGACACTGCGCAGAGAACGTCAAACAGATCAGTGGATGCGAACTCATCGGAGGGAAGAAGATCAGCGGTCGGAGAAAGCAACATCTGGCAGAATGTCTCAGAGTGTACACTCACTGGCTCTTTGGAGCCGAGTCAGTTTCGAGGAATTTAAGAGAGACATTTTGCAGTAGAATCTACTGAAGATGGATGGAAAGATCGAGAAGATATTTCGACTGAGAAGAATTCAAAGGAGTGGGGACGAGAAAACACTGAGACTGGTGTTACCTCGTTTAAAAGAATGGATGCTTGTCATAGACAGTATGCAGAAGTGAAGGAATTGAACAGGCATCTCAAAAGAGATCACGATGGAGCAGACCCAATCCCATGAAAACAAAGAGAAAAGAAAGCACAGCCACGTCAGAAGAAAGGAAACTACCAACGCCAACATTGCCCGAAGGAATACAAAACTGCTGGATTCCTAAGGATTCACATTCAGAAGAATCACCAAGAACCACCAACATCCAACGCCCAGAGAGAAGAAAACTTGGAAAGAGAGAACGAGGAAGAACCGACATCAAACCAATCCAACTCTAAGTTACCGGACGCAACTGTGAGTATGCCGAGTATACAGATAAATGACGATACCGAAGAAGAGCCGCACCTACAATACCGACTGCCGGTCGACTACTCGACAGCAAGAGAAGAATTCAAGTGCCCATTCGTGGATGTTACGCGTCCACCGTGACAACCAAAGGTATGTATGGCCATGGTACCAAGTTCCATGGCTGGTCGTTTATAACTGGCAAACCGACTGCTCAGAGGCGGAAGGCCACTGACCCCGTAGGAGGCCTATCAGGGGCCTTAAAGACTTTAGTTTGGTGGACCCTCTAAAGAGCCTTAGGCTCAATACCATTGAAAGAGATGGGAGGCCCACAATAAATGTATTATATAATAAAATTTTACATAAACTTTCAAGAAATTTGTGAGGTATGAAAATGAAAAATATGAAGTAGTTTTAATAAAATTAAAAAGTGATGTTATATTATTGGTCGCTTTTGTTGTCCTTTATCACCTATAATATAACATGGCATCAATTGCAGGATTTCTCGAAGATTTTCTTCTTCGAGATGTGGAAACTCGATTGAGAGTATTTTCCAGAAACGATCTGGATATGGTCGATCATATCAAATCAGTTTGAGAATTAGGGGGTCTCTTTTGAGAAATGAAAAATTCTGAAGAGAAAAAGATAGCAATTTTTGCAAATATTTTTATCCGGAATAGATCGAATTGGCGAATAGAGAATTGGCGTCGGCCGAATTTGAGGGAGAAGAAGAAACTATCGAAAGTTTATCGATAATAATAAAGAAATTATAATTTGTTTTGAGAAATGTTTTTTTTATGTAAATTTTTCACGTTAAACCAGAACGAGTCTTTTTTTTAATATTAATATTTAATTTCATTTCATTTTTGTGAATTTTGTTTTTCCTAAAACTCTTCTCGTTTATTTGTTTTCTTTATTTACTTTTTCTTATTCTGAATTCTCTTTATGAAATAATTCAAAATGACCTTTACTTCCGATTAAAATTTCATATTTCAAACTATCTGTCTTTTCGAACTGTTGGTATGAGAGCAAGTGCAGCATGGCTGTGGGGTCACGGGCCTGGGAAATCAGTGTTTCAGGGACGGGAGGTAAACATAACTCAATCTCACCGAATATTTCGAACACGTGTTTCGGTTTTCAGAATGATGGTGATTTGCGACCTATATCTTCGACTCTCACCGTTTTAAATAATTTCTCGCGCTCTCTAAGAACGATAATGTTATCTCGCGTAAGCCAATATTCGCGCTGATAATCGATTAGAATTTCACGGTGTCTTTGCATTGTGTGATCATTGGCTGATGAGATTGAGAGAGCACTGTCTCGACCGTCTTTCTTGTCTTTAGAGTTGTCTGGGTGCAACTGATTCCACATTTTTCATTCGCCTCACTCAACCGATCAAGAATCCGCCCGATATCGATCGACACTGTTTCAAATAGAGATTTATCTTTCAAATTGGCGCTTGAATCAGCATTGGTTTCATTTCTCTGTTTTCTCTCGACCCAAACGATTGTAGGCGACTAATTAATCATACGATGTATTCTCTAGAGTCCTCTCTATTCGAATCAAATCATCCCAATCTTTTTCTTCGGTCATTAAATTTATATTTGAAAAACGAGAAAAATCGTCGAGAAATTCAAAAGAATAATGATATGACAAATTTTTAATTCAATGTACAACATTTACAATATTTCATATCGAATTCGGGCCGAATATAATTATTTTATCGATTATAACAAATTCCGAATTTAATAAATCTCATCAATTTTTTTATTTAATTCAGTTAGACAAACAAATTAAATTCGAATCACATATAATAAATTATAAGTAACATTATTTTATTCATTCCTCCCACGGACCTCATTTCGTTTTACTGTGATCTATTTTAAATTATTTTTTTGTCCTTCCGTTTGAGTTTGAATAATTAAGAGTTTTGATTATTTTGTCTTTTTATTCATTTCATTTGTTTTTGTAAAAGCAATTTCAAGTTCACAATAACTGAACTTTTTCACTTTTCATTTTATTACTCTTATTTTCAGTATTTTGTTGCTTTAGTTATTCTTTTAATTTTACAAGTCATTGGGCGCAATTATTTCTACTATCATTCTTTAAATCCAAAATAATATAAGTTTTACAATTCTTTTTATAAAAATTCAAAAAGTCCTTTAATATTTGGGATTTAAACAATATAATAATACTAAAAATAATTATTATTAGAATTTAAACAAAATTTTCAAAAGAGGGGCTCTTTATCGGGTGGTGCTTTTGTCGGGTCATCGTTTTTAAGTGTATTAAATAATAATTTCATAGTTAAATTTTTAGATTGACTTAATATAAAACAAAAGGAAAACTAGAAATTTGAACAAACATCATTTTAAAAAGAACGTAAATTCCGCCTTTTTCAATGACTTTCTGTCTTTGATCAAAAATCTTAGCATTCTTGGCTGAAATTTATTAGAATGGATTCGATCCTTTAAATAATCTGTCAGCAGTAATGTAATGATGGATCCTGTAAAAAAACATTTACATTTACCCTACCAATAAACTCTTTTTAATCAACCATTTCTTTCAAAAATTAGCAAAGCCATATTTCTTTGAGTTCCAAATTTGTACTATCTATTTTATATTCTCTTATCGATTATTTTATTTATTTATATTTATTTCTTATGATGTTCTTTCCCAAAACAAATACATCTTTTCACAAATCAAATCTCATTCTTGCAAAATAGAAATTATATTATTAAATTTTTATAATGATTATTTTTTTAAAATAAAAGGGAAAGAAGGACGAATCAATGAAATTTTTTTGGAAAGAAGATTGTGGAAATTATTTATATTTTTTTATTTTTCATTGTGTTTCGTCAATTATTTATTTATTCGTGAATATAATGTTTCTCATATTCTTATTCAAGTATAAAATTACTTCTAAAAATGCTTCTTTGATGATTCGAATACAAACAATAAATAATATTATTCTTATAATAATTTCCTTTATGTTATTTTTTAGTGAAACAGATCAATCTTCATTTTATTCGAAATATTATATAATATTCTTTTGTTTTATTTGGGAATCACTCTCAGCTTTTTGGTGTCTCAATTTGATTAATATGAATATGATGATACTGATTTCGGTGGACAGATTCATATGTATTGTTCTACCTTTCAAGTATAAGAATATTAGTAAAAGAAGAGTAATTATAATGATTATATTTACAATAATTCTTGCAATTTTAATAGGCGTTTTTTATATAATAGTTGATATAAATGTGAAATGGAATGGAAATTTAACCAACATCGGTGATTTTTGCAAATATAACAATCGCGAAAATAGTATAATTTATTTAGTTTGTTTCTCAACTCTTAGTATACTCAGTTTGGTAACTCTAAACTCCATATCAGCAAGGTATCTTTTAAAAAACTCTAAAAATACGGTTCTCTCACGAACAATCGACAAGTTACGAAGAAGCAGACTCTTTTATCGGTTTTCTATTTCGACATTCATTTCAACACTGTTTTTTATTGCTGCCATAATGATTGATTTGATAATTTATTTTTTGAATGGTTATACGTTTAACTTATTTGTTTGTAATCAAAGTATTGTAATTTTATTTTTTTTAATGTTAACATTTGTTAACCCTTGTGTATATCTAATGATGTTTAAAACATTTCAACGCTTTGTATCACAATGTATTTTTTGTAAAATAAGTAAAATAACAATAATAATTGTTTGTCTATAATAATTAGTATTGTACATTTTATTTATTTATTTATTTTTAAGATTTCATTAAATTTTAATAAGTCGAGAAACCATCATGAAAATTTATGCAAACAATTGGCAAATTTCTATCAAAACTTCAGTACCATGGGTATGGTTCATTTGAGTGCACATTTCTTTACAAAGGTATCAAATACGTACTATGAATGTTTTTAAATTAAAGTAGTCCATGATTATGTCTCAGAACCAGACATCCAAAAACTAAAATTAAAATTTTCAAACAGTGTATGTCTTATAGAATCCTCATAGGTTAGACTAGTTATTTCGTATGTTTCAAAGAAAACTCTTCCAGACTGGATTGATTGAATGTAAAAGATATTTTCTAGGTCAGTCATACTTTTAGTTTCATATCACCAAAAATATTAGGTGTACAAGTATGAAATGCGGATTTCAGAAAACGTATTGTGCACAATGCAAAAAGTAGGTCAATGGTTAGGCAATTATGTCATAATATTGAGTAATTATGTAGTGTCTCATACGTAACTCATAAATTGATAAAGCGTTTTAATAATTGTTGTAT
>MQRK01206773.1:25872-44898 GCA_001938485.1 Girardia tigrina | reverse complement strand
TTTTTTTTCGAAAACATGACACTAGGCTTCTACTTGTACGATGGTAAATGCACATTTGTGCTGCTACAGCCGCAGTGTCTAAAAACGACCGTTTCGTATTGGACGGCTATTGCCGTCATGTCACATAGTGAACTTGAACTTGACGGCTATAGACGCAACTGTCCGTCAACGTGTTAAATACAGAACTGAAGATGCCACAAAAGTGGCGAAACATGTTTTCCAATAAAAATTTAAAATTAAAATGGTGTTATTTGTGTTTAATTACTAAATTACCATTTGATTTAAAGAAATTAAATTTATTTAAAAATATAATAAGTTATAAAATCTTAACATATAAGTGGTAAAATCGTTTGTAACAAATATTAATGTACCACTAATTAGCGAAGGTTCTTTCCAATTCAATAATACAAACCACAATTTTTGTGACTTACGCAGATGATAACAATATCATTAGTGGATATCCAAAGGTTGATATTTTATCTCTTATCTCAAGTCGGTTCCCTTATAGACGTTACCAAGACTGGAGCCGACAGGGGTATTAATAATTAAATTCTCCAATGATTTTTCTTCAATAAAGAGAACGTCAGAAAAATATTCTGAACAGATTCAATGACTAAAAAAGCGAAAACAAGAAAAGAGTACCGAAATGTTATCGAATAAATGAAACTCTAAAGTGATCAATTTTAATATGAAATTTGATTATGTTCATAGAAAGTTATGTGAAATTAATTTTGTTCTGTTGTTTTTTTTTCACGGGCCGTCGTGACGGACAAAAACTTACTAAATATATATCATTTATTCTAGATTATTAAGAAAATAAATATTTTCAAATTTTAAAAATTTAAGAATGAAGAAGGAACTTTCAAATATGAAAATTTAGCTTTTCGGTCATACATGATGGATCCTTTTCTAGTATATATTTAATGAAGGGAACCACTTTCCCATTTAAAAAATAAAGTAATTAATTATATAAATATATTTAAATAATTTCGAATAGCATTATTAACAACACTAATATGATTTCAAATACTTTTATTTACATCACAACTTGAATATCCTCCAAGAAAATTCCTCAGAAAACTTTCGTAGTTAAACATCATTCTAGCTTAATAATTTTTTAATTCGGTTTCTAAACCTCAAGTTAATTGTGTGAAGAATATTATAAAGTGTATGAATGTGTGAATGTATTGATGATGTATGTTGAACTTAGAATGGTGATTCTCCCACCCAGATGGAAATTGGTAATTTTTGTTGTATTTACAGTGATTGACTTTTCGAACATAATTAAAATAATAATTTGATAATTGTGAATTAATTTGAATAGAATTGGAAAACTGTTCTCACAAACTGTTCATTTGTTCTGACGATGACGGTTAAACCATCGAAATTAATAAATTTTGAATAATTTGATAAGTTTATATTTTTAGAATAAACAATTAAAATTAAGTTTAATATGTTTTTAACTAGTAAATAAAAAAATTAAATTTTTTATATCCATTCTTCAACTTGACCTACAAAGCTTTTAAAATTTTAAAAAATTTTATTTAAAAAATACAATAAAAATTAACATAAACTACTTGGAGCGGAAAATTGCCGATTTGACCGAACATTTTTTTGTCAGTTTCAAGAATTAATAAATAAAATAATTTAAAAAAAATTCTTTAATTAAATAAATAAAATAATTAAATAAAAAAAATTAATTAAATTAAATAATAATCGTTAGTTATTGCAAAAGAAATTTGCTTCATAAGCAAAAAATTCTCTTTGGAGTTTCTATTTTGGTGTCTTTGAAATTTAAAATATCGCAATCCGACTCAAAACAAATTCGTTGGAAAATGAAAATCTCAATTTTGCCTAAAACAAAATTAAATCTTTATCGCCACCACCATTACTATCTGTAAAAATTAAAACCATAAATAAAAATTATAAACCATTTCAAAAATCAACTCATTAATAAATCAATCGAGGAAAATGTAAATTATGTAATTTGAATGAATGGTGAGCCTTTTTTTACTGAATGTCAATGTTTATGTATGTGTGTTGTGTGAATGTCTGGATTGCGTGTATGAGGATGTGATTATGTAATTGCTTTGTTGATTTGGTGCAATAGGTGAGTATGTGTGTGAATGCATGTTAATAAGTGCATTTTTGTCACAATTTAAAATTTTTCAAACCTGAGAATTGTGGTTATGAGTTTTTGTTAAAAAAAATTTGAATGAAAGTTAAAAATAATAAAAAATTTTTCTCGCTTTATTTCTTTAATTACAAAAAAAAGATTCAGTTAAATATGAACTTGATCACGGCTATTTCATCTCTGAAACCTAAAGAATACGATTTGATTAAGAATTTGATTGATCGGTTAAATCCACTCAGTAAACCGTTGTATATCTACATTGAAGATATTTGGAGAAATTTATTTATTATTATTAGCGATTTATCATCGTATTTAGAAAGTAAAGATGATACATTAAAAAATGTAGAAGTTCACTGTGACGAAGTGGCGTCGTATGAAAATGACACTAAACCGTTATATGTTGAGATCTTATACAAATTGGAGTGTCAAGAGAAAGATAATAAAAACGTATTGTGTCGAGATTCTAGTGACTTCTTAAAAAAAATAAATGAAATCATAACAGCCAGTTCTTCTCTTTCCAAAATAACAAAAGATACGGTTTCCTGTCCACTACTTATAATTTATAAATAGATATCTGGCAATTAATATTGTTCTGAAACTCCGAATTTTCAGTTTTTTTCGCAATTTTGGGATCTTAAAAAGTTTTTTTCGATCAAATTTTTATATAATCATTTATTGTCATCGAGAATGGGTAAGTGTGCAAATTTTGAAGAAAATCGATTGAAAAACAGGTTTATAAATTCCATAAATACATATATATATATATATATATATATATATATATATATATATATATATATTTCTATCTATATATAAAGTAAGTTAATAAAAAGAATGGAAAAAAAGAAAAGCATTTAATTAGATATAAATAAAATTAATAAAATTTAAATTTAATTCATTTTTAACTATTTGATAAAATTTTTATTATTTTGAGTTTTTGTAAAGAAATGGTTAAAATTATTATTTTTAATCAATATTTTTAGAAAGTAAATATTTTAAAAAGGTTTAGAAAAATTGTTCAAATAATCATAATTAAAAATAAAAAAACAATAAAGAAATAAGAAACTAAACTGTGAACGATCTTCCGAGAGTTGTGATGAAAAATGTGATAGTAATAAAAATTAAAATGAAAATTGTCTCAGTGTTCTTAACAATTTGAACAAATTTAAATTATAATTCTCTACTAAAATAATTTAAAATTATTTTCTAAAACATCTTTAATTCGCTTTAGAAAATATTATTTATGATTAAATAAATCTCTACGTTATAATATACTATTCAAATATTATCATATATTTATTAATATAAATAATTTTATTTAATTTTAAAGTTGTTCGAATAATCCAACAGTTCAAAACATTTAACATACCAATCTTCCATCGTGTGGAAGAAACACAATCCTAAAAACAACATACAATAAACGCAATTTGAAAATATTCCTCACACTTATATCGTACTCTTAAATACTTAACTAAGACAAGAAAAATCATTTCGCAAATTTAAGAATTTATGTTTCATAAGTAAAAAGGATATAATCCAAATTAGTTATAATCAAATAATGATAATAACTAAGTTATAAAAATAACCTTCGTAAATTGATGAGCATCAGGTCGGAGACTGCTTTCATATTTCAAACAAAGTTTAATATATTCCCTGATTGATTCTGGTAAGCATTGCAACAGTGAGACTCTTATATTATTCAACTGTTTTCATTATTAAATTCCATTTATTTATTAATAAGTATTTACTTCATTTGCATTTTTTCTGTAGACATTTATATCATCTTTACAATCAAATAATGGTTTTCCATCATTGTGTAATAAAAAAATCAACATCCCCAATGAAAACATATCACTCGTAGACACGGCTCGACCCTAAAAATAGGAAAAAATAAAAAAATCTCACTATAATAGATTAAACGTTTTTCATAACTTTCATGAGTTTCGAAACAAATCTGTAGATCTACAACATTTCAAATTTACAAGGCTACTTTTAAAAAGAGATATTTTTGCCAAATATCGGTCTTAAATCGTTATAAAAACTATCTTTCAAATAATCTGTATCTTCACGGACTTAATAATTAAATTAAGAAAGTGACTGCTAAAACATGTTCCATATTAAAAAAACAAAATTTCTAACTACGCATGAGTTCAATAAGAACCCGGTCTGACAAAGAAAACGAATTCCAAAAAAGGTCATTTTCATAACACAACAACCTTAACGTATACATGCATAACTTTTCAACATAATGCCCATTTCGCTCCACACACTTCTGCCAATGAATAATCAACTCAGAAAACGTTTCTTTGAAACATTCTTGGAGGCATGCGGCAGAGAAATCCTTAACTGCAACCTTCTTATCGATATTGAATGCCTCTAAAATGCTTCTTTAGGTACCTGAAGAGGTAAAAATCGCTCGATACCACATCTGGACTGTATGGTGGATAATCCACAAGCATTAGTCTAGCACCTTTAAATGTGGCCCGAGAAATGCCCGCGATGTGCACTGGCGTGTTGTTCTGTTTCCGTCTATTATTTCTAGAGGTTGCCAAGAGTGGGCTGTAATAGGTAGCATTTATAGTGATGTCTTTATCGACTAAATCCATGAGAATAACACCTTTGTGATCCCAAAAAATTAAAAGCATCATCGCTCGTCCATGACTTGTCCCCGTTCGCTTCTTCAAAGATGGCTTCTCTCCAGACATTTTCCACTCTGTTAACTCATGCGTTGTTTCCGGTAAATACATACTGAGTGGGCTTTCATCCTCCGTAATTAAATTTGCCTTGAAAGTCTCACTATTCTGATCTCCCTGGTTCAAGTTGTTCTGACTGCACTCCAAGCTGGTTCGCATCATTTCATCAGTCAAGAAGCGATGTACGAATCTGGAGCTCAGTTTTCTGATAACCAAAGATTTCAATTTGGCGTGAACTGTACCAATACTGATGTTGAGCATCGTTGACACCATTTACGTGGTAATTTGACGCTCTTTTTGGGTCATCTCTAATTTTCATCAACTGTTTCAAATATTTCTTGTGGCCAACCTGATTTTTCTTGATCAAAACGGAGGTGCGACAACCTTTAGACTCTCTGACTCAATATTTAACAGTTTTCAGAGATGGCAAGTCAAGTAATCAGTACCTATCTCATGCGATGCATTATCTCTAGTTTCGTCATCGCAATCTGTGGTATAATCAACGAAACCCGTTATTGTCGATTATTGTATTGTTGTTTTCGCGCAGTCCTAGGTTTATAGCATTTTTTATTGATTCTCAAAACAACACTGAAAGGATTTTTCTCCATGTTTTCATAATCCTTCTAGTTGGATTTTGAAATGCATTCACAGCTCCCTTGGCGCTCATCCTGTATCATTGATGGTCAAAATTTTGCATAGAATTCATAGGGCCCGCAGCTCTATGGCCTGTCATGTCGTTATACCAACATACATTCACCAATCGAACTTTTAGATCTTGCTGTCATTCTCATTATGGTTCGGGTGTTTCTTTAATGCATCCTTTTTCTTTGATATTAGTAGGCTGCTGTAAAACCTTGTTCGACTTTCCATTTATCCATTAACTACCTCCTTGTTGTGGTTGTTGCCACCGCCTGTCAGATTTCGTATTGCCAATCAACATCTGTGGCCCTGACGAGGACCGGTAATAAATCTGCTTCCTCATATAGGAAAGTATTTTCATACATATTCAATAATTAAAAAATAATTCCAGAGGCAAAAATTACAGATTTTGAATTAGGACTCCAGAATGAGATTGATAATGAATTTTTATATGCACGTCATACTTTTTGTTTGTTCCATTATTCACAATTTATAAATATCTTATTTCATTAGGATATTATAAAAAAATATAAGTTAGACAAAGTTTTTAACAATATGATAAATAACATTTTCTGTTTGCCATTTTGGTCGATTTCGCGAATTTTCGAAGCATTTACAGAAATTGAAGAGAATTCTATAATTTTAAACGATTTAAACTTTGATAACTTGGTAAAATATTTTAGACAAACTTATTTAGGAAACTATGATAAACGGAGAATTATTTATCATCCGTGTATTCATTTGAAAAGTGGAATTGTGTAGAGAGGGTTTTAGCTAATATTCCATGAACAACTAATGATGCAAAAAGATGGAATAGGTTTTTTAATTTATCTTGTGTGGTATCTCATAGTGGTATCTCCATAGTAAAGGAAGGAAGAAGAAATAGATAGAAAAAAATATGTCGAATTATTGGAGGGAAATTTAGAAAGACGCAATGTTGAAAGAAATGAAAAAAAATCGATTGTTAGTTTTAAACAATGAATCATTCAGTAACTTGGAATATTTTAAAGCACTTGGAAAACTGTTTCTATGGAATTTTGAATAAAGTTTTAGTTATAATGTTCTTTAATTTTTTTGTATCAATTATTTTTATATGCTCGTCATAATTTTTGTTTCTTTCAATATTCACAATTAAATTAAAAATATCTTATTTCATTTGGATATTATAAAAAATATAACTGTTTCTATGGTATTTGGAATAAAGTTTTATCTATTATTTTTTTGGCGAGTTGTCCATTTTTTTACTCGGCAAGTTGTGAATTTTTTCCTATATAAAGTTACATAACTTCATTTAAGAGTTTCGGAGAGTTGTCCCGCACTACATTTTCATGAAGTACTGAGTGACAACAATGAATAGGAATGTGCAACTTCTCCACTATCTCCAAAAAACACTTCCGATGTATGCTGCTGTGTGCAACCTATTAAATGGATCACAATGAAGTACTGTTGATTTTAAGCCAAATTTACTTGTCAGTCAATGAGTGGTCAAATTCATATAAGATTGGGTTTCGTTATTTGATGTCCAGGGATCAATGGTAAATGACAAACCATGGATATCCTCCGTTTCCTTCAAAATTTTCATTTTTACTTGTTCAAAAAATGAGGTAGTACACGTTCTATGATATATTTTCTCGATGGGATTTTATTCCTGGGCACAAGTTTCACAAAACCAGTATTCTCCACAAGTTAATTGAACTGCAAATCTATGACAACCATTCGATCAATATCCTTGTGGATTTTTATAGCTGATGGATGATCGATCTACCAACGCTGTGTAAGGGCTAAACAATGTTCCAGAGTTGGTTGAACTGCGGTATGTTTTTTGTTATTAGTAGTACTAAACGAATATGAGTGGCACTATTGTTAATTTCCTGGAAGCTAACAAGCTCTTTTAAATGTTTAGAGAAAAGATGAAGATGATCATTGAAGAAGTGCCAAAATTTTTTGCCCCGTATTCTGATTGTCCATGAGACATTTTGGACTGGCATACTTTACAGATTGTTAAATGTATCTCGGTAGAATAGATATCAAAAAAATTCCACACTGTACTAGTCTTTCTCTTAAGGTTAATTCATAGTAATTACAGTATAATTGCATCTGTAAACGCATCATTTTAGAAATATTATTTTAACATCACTTGTTTTTTTATAAACGCATTATTTATAAGAGTTTCTAATTCTTGTAAACATTGAGCAAAAAACCGGCATCAAAACCGGTAGAATTTTGCCAGAGCCGAAGCCGGTACCGGATTTGAAAAAATGGTCGGATAGCCGATTTTCCTGAGCCGCAGCCGAAAACCGACACAACTATAATAAAAATATTTTGATTTTGTTATCATCAAACACAATGATATTAATAAATTAAATATCATTAATATCATAATGAATTATTTTTGCACCTGCAAACAAATCTCAGGACTGCAACAATTGAGATTCGGTTGGGCGATTGCAGAGTATGAGTTCTGCCACTCCGATACACTAATCACTTGATCACCAATAGAATCTCTAGCGGTACTGTTGGAACTTAACGCCGAAGCAACTGAGAATTCAAATCCACCTAATTTCCATGAACCGTTTTTAATAATGATGATATTTTCAGGACAAATATTTAAATGAAACTGTTTACAATCATTGTGTAAAAACGCTAATGCATCACATATCTAAATAAATATAAAATGATATAAGAAAATAATATATATAGACTTGTATAATTCCATGTTTGATTTCAGTTTCAAAAAGTTTATGATCTTTAATTTCTGCCAAAACATTTGCTGGTAGACTTATATCCGGATTTAATATATTTGCTAAACAAGTGTATACTGCTTCTGTAGCGAATGCTAAACTTTCTCTTGACTCTTCAAGAGGATGAACAACTGACAAAATTTTCGGGTGCCTCAGTTTCGTTAGATTTATAACACCTTTTCGAGCAATTTGGATAATATCTTCTTTAACATTTTTATTCATTTTATCAAGAAGCTTTTTCTCAAATATCCAAACTGAAGCATCCTGAAAAATAAAACGTATGAACGAAGTTTGGCATATTCAACTGTATAAATTATATAAATATTAAGTCTGAGTCTTGAAAAAATGACATTATTTTCCGTTTAAATTCAAAACCAAGAAAAAGATTTTATGGAAAATTTGATGTGAAATGATTGCTTAATTAATGAAATAAAATTTCCATCACTTTTCATTTACGATACTTTTCAACCTTTTTGTGATGACGCAGCCCTTTAAAATGTTTTCATCTCGTACACCTTGAGTTTTCGGGAATTAAATTCTTAAATAATATTGTTATTTAAAATTTTTTTGCAATAAATACGATAAAAAAAGATTTATTAACAAAAGATTTTGAAAAATAAATTTATCAAAAAAAATTTTTAAAAATTATGTTAAGTTTTAATTTGAAACAACTAAAACTGCAACAAAAATAATCTTTTAAATTTTTCTGAAAATCATCTTTTTAGTTCAATCTAAATCAGTATTTATTTGAAATTTGAGATCATAGTTTTTGTCAAACATCTACTTGAGTTTAATCCAAACTGAAATCTGACAAAATACTTAAAAATAGATTTCAAACATGAATTTGTGTGAAATAGAAATACATTAGTATTAAAGAAGAGTTTAATAAAATTTAATAATTCTACATGTGAGGAATATTTGGAATAAATAAATAATTTTAAAATTAAATTAATATATCATAAATAATATATCTAAAATATTTTTTAAATAATTAAAATTATTTTTGTAATTTATATTATAAATTATATTTAAATCGAATTGTAAATACATTATAATTTAAATTTGTTTAAATAATAAGACGTTTAGAAATAGAATTAAATTTATCAATCAAGAACGATGACTAGCTACGAAAGTTTTATGGACCGTCTTCCTTCGAAAAAAGCACATAGGCGTTGTATTCGCGATATACAAAAAAACATTATTTGTGAAATGAGAAATTTTCCTCGAATAAAAAGCCTATTCGATTAGAACGCCTAGGCATTCTAATCGAGATATATATTGCAAAACAGACATACAGCGAGCTTATTAAAAATAAATAATAAACCCCTAACCCAAAACAACATTTCCAAAATGTGACTGAAAATTTATAAAATATGGGAGAAACGCTGTACTAATAATAAAATAATAATTATTTAATTATAATTAAACAAAGTTAAAGCATTCAATATTTATTAATAAATACATTCACATTTGAATTCCATCAAATTTTTCAATTTTTATTAACTGTAAATGTTTGGTTGGATTTTCGATATTGTTAGTTTCTTCTTTTATTTTGCAACATTGAGAGTCCAAATGAATGCAAGTAATTTTTCCAATCTTCAAGAATGGAAATTTCATACATTTCAATACCCGTTTCAGTTGATAGTCCAGTCTTTATGATAATTTCATCGTTCATGTTCATTAGATCAGCCATTTCTTTTCTTAATAAATTAATAACTTCTAAAGTATGTACTTTAATCATATCCTTAAAAATGTGTGACCAATAAGAATCCAAAATTAATAAAAATGGTTGGCGAAGAAAATTAGTTTCTGGTCTTCTCATAATTACATTTAAAATATATTGATTTAATGTATCTATGCTCCACATTCCACTGTTATTTACTTCAACTATACACACATTGTGATCTTTAGGATTTTTTTAAAGTTAGAAAGTAACAAATGGGGCTTTAAAATTTTTCTATCACTCGAGATTGTAAAACTTGCCGTAATTTTTTTATGTGAACTCCCGGCTTTTCTTATAAAATTTTATTTTTATCAAATAATTGAACCGGTTTATTAAATTTTAACCTTGTATTTTCAAATTGTATTTTTAAATTTTAAACATGTATTTCAATAGCCATAAATATTTGTAATAAATTCATAAATTTTTTTTAATAAATAATTGAGTTTCTCTCGAATATTACACCCTGAGCGCTTTATTCGAATTGTGTGCCTATCATGTGTAGTATTCGAAAACAACGCCTAGGCGTTTTTTTCGAGGTAATACGGTAGTGAAAATTTAAGGTGTGATGCAAATAAATGATATAAAAATCAAATTAGTGTTCTTAATACTATATTTGCTACTTTAACAAAAGAAAAATTGATAACTGAAAGAATGTCAATTTATACTACAAAATAAAATTATTTGCATCTAGAATATTATGAAACAATTTCTATTCATTTATACTTTTTCTATTCATCAAAATTTTTATCAAAATAAGATTCTTGAAAATGCATTAATATACACGGAAACATTGCAGATGCGGAGTCTAAGTATAACATTTTTTAAGAATTAGATGTCGTAGTCTTAAAAATTGACATTTTACAGTTTAAATTGTTAATTGTTTTATTTTAAATTGAGAATTCTTCATTTTTTTCAATAAAATTTTAACATATTAAATCAACAAACCAAATTGAACATTTTTGAAGTTATAAAATTACTATTAAAATTATGTTGGAAATTTGTAAAAAATAATAGAATAGTAGAATAGTGTAACTTTGTCATTATTTTCCCTAACTGTCTTAAATATAGAAAAATCACAAAACTGGATATTTCTCTGGACAGAGAAAATATTAGTCAATTTATTATCGAAAAAGCTACTGCCACAAAGTAAAACTTTTTGTAAATTCAAAAGTAAAAATTATTTCTTAAAAATACAGGGGTGGCCATAAGTCGCTTTATCCAGTTTATTATTATTATTGTGTTTATTATTATTAAAACTGGGTAAAATTTATTATAAATTTTACCCATTTATTTATTTTAAAATCCTTATTTCATAACTTTTATTAATCATTTTCTTAATAAAATATATCGACTTTAATTAATGTAAACTTTTTTTAGTTTTATATAATTATTTAATTTTTGATGGTTTTTTTAAAATCATTTCTAACTTTTTTAAGTTTTATAAAATGAATGCATTTATTTAATTTTTTTAATTTTAAATTAAACAAAATCTATAAATTATTTGGCGAATTGAAAATTTTAACTAACTCATCATAACAACCAAAATATTTATAAAAATACGGAGGCACACTATTTAAAGTGAGTAACTTCAGAAGTTAGTAACAAATGCTTTTGAAGAGTACGAAATTAAAATAAGTGATGTGTATTGTTACAGACAATGCGTCAAAAATGATTAGTAAAATCGAAAAATTGAACAATCAAAACATTTTTGAAAAATATAGCGATAATTATGATAATTTTGAAAATAAAGTTGACCAGAACGATAACTTAGATTATTTACTTGAAGGGACTCTCACACTTTCTCAAATACAACATATTACTAAAATTATAAATTGAAAATTATAAAATCAGATTTACGGGTTTCTATGATTTTATAGGATTTTATAGAGGTAATTGTATGTTTAAGGATCAATTTTTAATAATTTAGTAATTATAAAAAAATTGTCTCTAAGAATAAATAAATATTTAGATGATTAGGATAGCAATATTTGTTTTATCATTAGAACATGAGGAAACATAATATGTATTACTATAAATAAATTTTGTTGTATTGCTATACATATATACTAGCAAAAGACCCGTCATGTATGACGGGTGAGCTAAATTTTCGTCTTTAAAAGTTTCTGTTTTAATTTTTAGATCGTAATTATTATAATTTATTATTTATTGCTTCGAAGTCGGTGTTGACTTAACATTCAATCGACTAGCACGGGTTTCCGTCGATTTCGTCGGTTTCCAAGTGTCTTTCGGTGAAGGGGCCTCATCGACAGAACCGTCTCGATTTGGGCTATCCAGATTGACAACGTACTTACGTGGATTCGCTCCGGTTAATCCGCCATTACGCATTTTTATCATAGCGTGACCGAAAAACCAAAAAAAACAATTGTGAGGAATGTACTGAATTGTTTGTTGTTTAATATTTTGCCTGTTGTATGTTGATTCGGATTGTCTCTCCTACCCAGATGACTGATTAATATTTCTTTTGATTCCTACTAATTGAAAATTAATTGCGACGAACCATTAAATTAACCGCCTTAGACCTGACTTCATTTTAAATATTTTTTCAAAATTTGCAAGAATGGCCCATAACACAAATGTTACTCCCTAGATTGGGACACTGGCTAGAATAAGCGAATAAATATTGTGCACACTATGATGTATAAAAGGTTCCCAATGTAAACAAGACGAAAATGGCTTTGAAAGAAGGAGGTTAATTTAATAAAATTTTAAATTACATTAAAAATTAAACATTACATTCGAAAAATTAAACATTTGAAAATTATTTTAAATAATTATACTTAAATTGCATTAAATTATTTTCAATTAGTAGGAATTAAGGAAAATATCAATCAGCCATCTGGGTAGGGGTTCCTATTTCGTCGCAATTCATTTTGTTGAATTTCATTTCGTCGCACTTTATTTTGATGCATTTTAATTTTTCGCATAACATTAAATATCCTCACTTAGATAAATTCAATAACCTTATTCCGTAAACAATGAACCACTTAATATTACTATTTACATTATTTAGACTTATAAAAGCTATAATAAATTATTTTTTACTCTGAAAACTTAACTTTTATCTGAATTATGAAAAAACAATCAGAGGATAATAAACAATTCAAAAAAAACAAAAAAGACCTTGGGTAGTTTAAATGTCAAAATAAATAAACAAATAACAATTTAAAAAATAATTTTTATCAGATTTAAAAATTTTTTAATAACAAAAAACATTTTTATTAATGAATGCGACGAAATAAATGGACACCAATTTAATTGGTACTATTTTTAAAATGTTTAGATTTGATTTTAATCAATTAGAAATTTGATAATGAATTAATATTATAAATCTTTTCCATTGTTTTCAAAAATTAGGATGAAACTCAGAAAATATATTAGTCAAGAAAGAATGCCAAATAGCGAAACTAGTTTGAATAATTGTTGTAATGACAATTCTGTCTATGATATTAATAAATGTTGAAAAATAATATTGATGTTGTTAATATATATAATATATTTATCTATTAACCTTCAATAATAATGACTATAAAATAACATTTACATGCATAGAAAATAAATAATATTTATTCTCTAATTTCCAAATTTAAGTTCCAATTATAGTTGCTGGTAATTTGTAATTTTACTAGAATTTCCCAAGAAACAATACAAAAATGTTGCAAGACTTTCATTTTGACTATTTAGATACCATCTGTGACACATTTGTTAATATTAACTGTTTTCTTTCAATATTAACCAATATTACATTTTACTGAGTCTTATTGAGGTGTTTTCCATGTATAAACAATCAGATTGGAAACATTCTTAACATTTTATATTAAGATTCTCAAATTAATTTGTTTACGAGAAGATTATGAGTTCATTTATCATCCTTTTAAGTCAAGTTTAATTTTTGTTTTCCTTGTTGATATAGGTATTTTGGTAATATATCCTTCTTTTTCTTAATTATTTATTCATAAAACCCATGTAGTACCGGTGCATCAAATTATAATTCATTGATTGCTATAATATCCTAAGAAACTATGACTTACATGCAAACGTATATAAAGGCAAATGTCTTTTATTACAAACAATATATAATTGACTTAGAAAATTCAAAAACAGTAGAGAAAGTTTTGGAGACAAAAATTCAGCACATGGAAGGCAAAGAAATGTTCTGATAAGGTCAAAACATTGAAAGAATAAGACCAAAGAATAAAATAACAGGATTGGGTAAATATACTTATAATATGCAAATTTGAATATAGAAAGACTCGATATCTCGTAGCACAAAAAATATTCAGTTTTTTAAACAATGACTATTAACTTTTCAGCCAGATTGTCACTAAATATTACAATGTTCTCTCAAAATGGCTACTATAAATCAAACAAAAGTTTGCTGAATGATGTCGATATATTGAAAAGAAGATAAAAAGAAAACAAAACGATTTACTATTCCCATTTATTTTATATCGGAAATGTTGTGTGTAGAAATATTTGCCTTGGATCAGTTTATAGAAAAACTTACTTATACTGAGAAAGACATTTTTTAAAGCCAAAGATACATTAAATCTTCGTCATGATACAAATTTATATAGAAAGATAAAGGTACGTTTTTATGGCTGGAAAATGTGACATCAGAAAAACTGCACTGATCAGACATGAAATCAAAACACTTGGTGAGTCAATTTTTCAGAAGCCTCAGACAGCCCGCGCATTTTTAATGTAACATTGAATCTTACATAACATAGAAAAATATAAAAATGTTCTTGTCCATGGAACACACGGATAATTCATGTGTGGAAAAAAGGAGAAAAATTGAAATTTATTGTGCTAAGATTTTCGTTTTCTATACTAAGTAAACAAGAGACAAGCGTTCTCTATACCAAATGTGGATTAAATCTAGGATTCTTTAATCGGAATAAAATGATTTAGTTATATAGATATGTGTAATACATACAACCAAGTCGAATGGGAAAGATCATCAAAATTTAAAACCTCTTTCGTAAAAAGAACCGGGCAATTTTATTTCACAAGGACACAATTTAGTATTGCTCAGCAACGGCAAATTTTCAAAGATAAATGAATGAAATTCTCAACGATATGTTATGGAAAAAGCATTTATTATATTAGATGATGTGTTAATCTTGTCAAAAACTAAAACTAAACATTTGGTTAGCTTAGGTAGGTGAATCGCGAGAATTATATCAGCAGGGTTAAGAATTAATCAAGGGAAATGTTATTTTTCCTAAGAGTTACAGTTTCTAGAGTATGTTGTAAATAGAGAACGAATCAAAGCGGATGCAGAGAAAATTAAAACAATAGTTGATTTTGAACAACCAAAATGTATCAAGAAAATTGTGCAGTTTCGTAAGATATTGTAATTATTATAGGAAGTTTATCCATAATTATTCAAATTTCTCAAAACCATTGTAAGTAATGTTTGGAAATCCAAAAGAAAAACTTAATAAAAATTAATCACATACAGAGGCTTTTTAAAAATCTGAAAATGGTCAAGACAATTGCCCTAATTCTGTGTTATCCAGATCTTACAAACAGTTTATTTTGTATTTGATGCATCTTTAGACAACAAAGAAGTTAATTATACCGCAATTTCAGAATTGAATGAACTATTTAAGAATATAGAAAAGGAATATAGAATATAGAATATAAAAAAGGAGAACTAATAATGTGAGTCATTGTTAATCAGACACGTTAACCCAATGATAAACATCCAAAATGGAAAGAGTAGGGAAACAACAATATTAAATATTTTTAATTAATCAACTTTTTGTCCAATAAAAGCAATTCAAAATATTATTAAAATTTTTTTTTACCAGTTAAATTAAGCACTATTAAACACCAATTAAATCAACACTAATTAATAGCTGATGGTGATCAATGCTGATCGAAACATTGTATATTAAAATTTTTTAAAAAGAGTTTTATCAAATATTTATTCGATTAATATTAGTATAGTGTTTACCAGACTAGAAATATTTTTAAAAATTAAAAATTATTATTTATATAATTGATATTTAATTACTATTTCAAAATGAATTACATGCATCGGTATTCAATCAAAGAAAGCTCTGAGATTGATCTGAGAATCACATATTCTAGATGGGTAATAAGGAACCGTAATTAGAACTGAGTTGCGAATTTCACGAATAAAACATAAGTTGTTACGGTTATCAATTACGCCTATCACTATAAAAACCAGACTGCAGGTGGGAAGAAAGTTTATTATAGGTGGAAAACGCGCAATTTAGAGGACACCAGTGAGAAGATGTCTAGTACAAAACTACCTCAGAAGTTGTTTTATTCCGTTCTAGAGATCCGGATTCTTGTACAGGAATCAATAGAGGGCCTACAGAGAAGGCCAAAGTTGTTTTCAGACAGATTTTTGACCCCAAAGTAAGGCAAAACGAAGTATTGAAAAATTAAGAGAAAAAATATTCCTGACAAATGCAAATCCCAAGTTAAACCATACTTGAATGTATTTAAATAAAAAAACATGGGTAATTAGCATTTAGTTTTGAAAAGCTCACATTTGCGCCTCCCGCAAAATAAAAATGCACCTATCAGGGAAGAGAGAAGATGTGGTAGGCTGACGAAAACTTCCAGGGCATTGTTCATTGATTGAAAAAAATAGATTCTAATAAAAAAATATATTTTCATTGTGTTTATAAGGATTTTTCTATTAATATAATAATCTTTGCAACAAATATAATGATATTTTAAAATAAACATAATAATATTTGCAAACAATTTAATAAACATAATTCAAAACTGTAAAGTGACAACTTTACTTAATCAATAAATTATTTTTAATTCAATTTTTGTTGAATTAAAAATAATGATTTTTAATTTAATTTTTGTTAAATTAAAAATAATGATTTTTTATCGATTATTTAAATCGATAGATTTTGTTATTAATAAACTTTTCAAATAAGCAATCTTTTCTTTTATCAATTTAAATTATTCAGTATTTAAATAATGCTAGAAGATTATAATGAGGTCAGAAGTGGTTCGCTCGAATGCAACCACGCGAGCCCGAAAATCCCTCAAATCTTCGAAAACATCTTTTCTTTTATCAATTTAAATTATTGAGTATTTAAATAATGCTAGAAGATTATGAAAACTATGGAAATGAAATTTTTCTACTCTGAAACGATTGATAATAATAATTTATACGAATATCGACCGTCGACTGGCAATCCGAAACAAGAGGGATCATCCCTATGGGCCAAGATGCTCCCTTCAGTCGGACATATCGAAAACATTCTGGTAGCAGAGCGTGGTTGCCGGCATCTGCCGGCACCAGAGGTGACATATTGTGAATTTTTTGAATTTGTTATATGTATTATTATTATATATATTAAAAATATATATTTTTTATATAATAATTGTATAATATTTAATAATATCAATTTTGGGACATTCCCCTTCCCTTTACCGCGGCGTGGGGTGGGTGCGTCGAATAGGGTACGAGTACATTCAGCGTCGGGCGGTGACGAAGTCACGAGATTGAAGGATAACGATCGGAATAAAAAACCTCGGTTAAGAGGTGTTCAATTATTTTTCAATACGTTTTCAGGTAAAACTATAACTTTGGAGGTCGAATCTAGCGATACAATTGAGAAGATTAAAGCGAAAATCCAAGACAAGGAAGGAGTACCACCGAATCAACAGCGGCTGATGTTTTCTGGAAAGCAGTTAAAAGACGGACGGTCACTGAGCGACTACAATATCCAGAAAGATTCCACATTAGAAGTTCTACTCCGACTGCAAGGAGGAATGGAGTCGGACGATCTGGAGAGGACATTTTCAGATAGATTTAGACGGAAACGGTTTGAAAAAGGCGTCCTCACCAGATTTCGGAATAATTTGTTCGATGCTGAGACCGACACAGAGAGAAAAGAGGCTAGACGACGGTACGAGGAGAAATACCTTCAAGTGATAGAAGAACTGGATGATTTAACTGGGCTCGGCATAAAATTGGAAAAAGAGGATCAGATTCAAGAACTAGAAAAAGATCTCAAAAAAGAGTCGAAATATGAGGATATTGAACATATAGTGCAAGCAAGGGAGGAGAAAAAGTTGATTAATGCTGAAAGCTTGAGTAATAACGATGAGAGTGCAACAGAAAAACGAACTTTGTCTGGGTTTAAGAAACTTTCGATTCCAACGTTTTCTGGTAACGTGAAGGAATATGAAAGTTGGAGAGCAGCGTTCAAGCATTGCATCGAACAGGCAAGTGCTTCCAAGGAGGAAAAACTTCTTCACTTGAGGAATTATTTGACTGGGCCAGCCTTGAAACTGATAGAGAGTTTAGGCTATGGGGAGTCTGCCTTCGATAAAGCATTGCAACGTTTGGAGTCAAGGTTTGGAGGAGCTAGACGGCTGTATCTTTCAGTTTTGGAAGATATAGACAATTTCCGAGCCGTCAAAGAGGAGTCAGTCGGAGAAATTGAGAAATTTGCCGAGATGATCGAATATGTGGTTGTGAGACTGAAGGATATTAACAAGGAGCCGGAGCTACAGGACGGAGTTTTGCTTCAGACATTGTTGAAGAAGCTCCCAGCTAAGATGTTATTGAAATATGAAAAATGGATTCGCAACCAATCGGAGGAAAGAAGCGTCGAGAAGTTGCACGAGTGGATACAGGAAGAAGCGAGTTTAAGGAGGGGTGTTCAGGAAACATTATTTGAAGTGAGTCCTCCTCGAAGAATAGATAAAGTGGCTTCCTATGTAACCCATGGCAACAACAGTGAATCGAGATCCAGACAAGAGAGTTGGAGGAAATGTGTAAAATGTCTTAAGGATCATTTTTTCCCTGGACAAGTGTGGTGATTTCCAAGAGCTGACTGTTGCGGCACGGTGTGACATTGTAAAAAAAGAGAAATTGTGCTTCAACTGTCTCAGGGGAAATCATCAAGTCAAGGATTGCAGATTCATGAGAAGTTGTGGTCAATGCGGTAAAAGGCATCACTCATTACTTCATTATGACCAAGGAGAAAACTTTGAAAAGAAAACTGATGAAACAAATGACAAAGAAACATCCTTTGTAACACCAGAGTCTACAACTACTAAAAA
>MQRK01206773.1:3541-14761 GCA_001938485.1 Girardia tigrina | reverse complement strand
AAGATCCGATCAAACCGAGTCTCGAGGTAAAATTTTTAAATGTATCCCCCCGACCAGATGTTCGCTCCTCGTTGCCGGTGCGCTGCGGCCACAAAATCACTGCGCCCGCTCTTGCACCAACACAGTTATGACTAAAATCAAAAGCAAAAAACGAGAAAGACTTTCTCTAGAACAAGAGCGCAAAGTGACTTTATCCAACATTCGACCGCGCATCAAAAAATTATGCGAACAACACCATGTACAATTATCGCATTAAATGAGACAATTTTCAATTTATCAATATGTATAATACAAGTTACATTGAGCATTTGAAATGTTAATTATATTTGTTTCATAAAATTTGCAACATAATATAAATAAATCATTTTCATGTATAAAAATGTATTATTATTTCGAAAAAAATGCCTTTTCATTTGTGGTGTTGCGAAAATTTAACGGTCTTTTAAGTGTGTCACTAACTCAAAAAAGTTTAGAAACACTGAGTTACATGAATAGATGCTGTTCTAGACAAGAAATAATGGAATAAATGTTCGGATTTTTTATCTTATTTATTTTATATATGTATTATTTTGGTTGCAAAGACTATTATGTTCGGGATTCAAATATTTAAACTGTTATATTTCAAAATTTAATTATCATCGTTATTTAGAAAATCGAACATTCTAATTTTTATATTTTGTTTTTTAAATTAATAGTATGTATATATGCGTATATATATATTATATAAGATAGTTTCAAATTGGCAAAATCAATTTTTCAAATAATAACAATTTCTCTATCAAGATCAAAAGAAAATTTTTAATATCAAAGAAAGACTTGTCAATGGATTTCTGCTGTATAAAAGATAATAATTGAAAAGTTTTGTTTGACTTACATTTTTTTGAAATTGAAAGAAAATGTTGATATTATTATTATGAGTGCGGAGTGTGACCTTGGTTTTTGTGTGATTTGTTTTATTGAAATAAAAGTAATGATCGGTTGTTGACGTGGTCAACCAATCAAAAAATTTGAAATCGAATTCTGTTTTGATTAAATATTTGAATTTTTTCGAATAATGTCGATAAAGTGTGACTTGATTGAAACGCCAGCAACAAAAGCCCATCAGAAACCACTCACTTATAAATTAGAGATCGTGTTGACGATGATTCTCCCATTTCTCATGAGACAAGAAACAGCTCAACCGTTTCTCCCCCTGTTGATCATGTCGCGTTTAAAATGCCTGATTACTCCGTCATTATTAAAAGTCCAATGGATTTGAGAACGATTAAAGAAAGATTGATCAGAAAATTCTATGAAACATTTGCAAAATGTCTTCAAGACTTTCGGTTGATGTTGGAAAATTGTCACATTTATAATTCGCCCGAAGATCCGATTGTATCGATGGAAATGAGATTAAAGCATTATTTATTCCTTAAATTGCAATTCATGCCTTCCACAGAGCACCGAGTGAGGAAAGTCAAGAGACGTGGTCTCGTGCCTCCCAGAAATATCAGACAACGAGACAAACTGAAATCAAAATGGGCCCAGCAAATTCGAGTCGAGTCACTGCGCAACTCTGTTGCCTCCGTCCGATCCTCGGGTCGACCTGGGGTCGGGCGGATCATATTATATTGATCGAAAAGCCCTATATTTATCTATTTTAATGCGTTTTGATTAGAATCTAAGTTTTGTAACACCCAGCAAAAGATACAAGCTTAAATAAATTTAGGAGCACATAGAAATTATTGGACATAAGTATTATTATTAGAAATTGTATTTTCATTTTTAAAAAATCGATATAAAAACTAAATAAACATATGTTAAATTCCCAGTTATTACATGTACGACATTTCCCAATTATTTTACCTGTTTAGTAGATCTTGTTTTGGCATCATAAACCTTCCATAGAAATCCCGGTCCACAAATGCACGAGAGATTCAATATTTCATATTCTTTTGTAATAGGATTACCGGGAAGTACATTTGTGACTTGGGATTTTATTCGGTTTATCACTTCCATATATGCGTGATTTAAATTATAAATGCGTATTGAAAATGACTTTTATTGACAGAAAATCTATATTTAAAGCCCACTCGGTGTATATGTAACAAACGAATTTGAAAAAATAACAACAGTTTTATTTACAGGTGATTATTTAAACAAAATCGCTTGTTTGAAAACATTAAATGACGTTGATTACGTTTTTGTTAGTGAAAATTTTGGAAATTTATAATTGATATTTTTATATTAATTAAATTTTGAAATTAAAACAATTTTTTAAAAGATTATGAATGATTCTTTTTAAGAAAAAATGATTTTGTTAATAACAGTTTTTATAAATGGAAATTTTATTACTAAAAATACATGAATTTGAAATTCTGTTATTGATTAATTGGTTGATAAACAAGAAATGATTTGACTGTTGAGAATTTAAACTGGGAAGTCATGTCTGTATTTCATTTATTTATTATAAAATTAAAATTTCTTAAATTATTATATTCTATAGAGATTTTTATTGAATTTTTAATATAATTTTTTTTAAATTATGTACTCGTAGAAATAAAATTCCATTCAGAATATTTAAAACCTCTCAAGCTGACGTCACATTTTCCTTACACTAAATTCTTTAAATTATTTTTATTTCTCCCTGCTCATAACATTAACACTTGCTTCGATATCTAATAAACACTCCTATCGTTAAACCATGAATTTCCACTGTACAAATGGGATGCCCCTGATTTTTTTATGGTAAACATTTTCTGACATTGAAAATAACTTAATTAACAATTAAAAACAAATCAGCGGAAATATTTATTATTTATAAATTGCTGCACTTAATTTTATTTAAACAACTGTATTTCCATGAATTTTAAATGTAACATTATTCGGATCAAATTATAAATAAATGTAATATAAATTAAATTATTCATTGAGTTATAATTAATTTCACGTGCATCTGCCTTCTTTAAAATGTTATAGCCTTTCTATATTCTTCTGGATCATTCATCCTGTTTTACTACTCAATTATATGCAACGATCGTGGATTTTCTTTGTTTTTCCACACAGACCTTATCTTTTTTTCTTTCATTCAGTTGTCTTTATTTACTAAGACTAAATCGCCAACCTTGAATTCAAATATCCCGTAATTTGATTTGTATTTTCCCGTTTATTCTTAAAGTACTCTGTTGGGTGTATTCTTACTGAATTCAATTTCCGGAAGCAAATCGAGGCAATTTTCGAAAGTTCAATCCTTTATTGTTGCATTTAATAAATCAAGAATGGTTCTTAATTGCCTTCTTAAAGACATTGATTTTGCAAATTACTTCAAATTTCGAAACTCGACAGATATACCTCTATCCACATGAATAAATACTGGGGCTTCAGATTTGTTAATCCACTTTTGTTGGACGGTGTTAATTATTTTAGCTACATCTTTCTTATTCAATACGGCTTAGCTGATATATCTACTAAACTTATATATTATACCAAGAATATATTTCATTTCATTCATTATCGGTAATGGTCCAAAGAAATCCATATAAATATCCCAGAATAGACGTTTGGAAACCAGATTGACTTTTTCTTCTTTCGAGGCTCCGGTATATGTCTTTGAGATCTGAAAAAATTGACAACTTTGCACTGTCTCTTCAACTTGTTTCGAGAAATCTTCCATATCGTACTCCTCTTTTTTTTAAAAAAAATATGTTTTGTTTAACTCAAGATGGCACAATAATTTATGGAAGAATATAATACAAGCTTTTCTGACTTGTTTTAGGATCTAAATCTTATTATAAATTCTTCAGACACTTCAATAGTCATACTTAAATTGTTTCTCACAACCTGTTCTTATTCTCTTTTACTTCTTCATAACTCTGTTTCGAGGGAATTAATGAAATCTCTTCATCTATTTCCAGATTTTTCTCATCTGGAACATTTCTAGAAAAAATGGTTTGTTATAGAAACTGCTATCTTTGATATATGTTCAGTTACGTATATACTTACACTTTCTACACCAAAAACAACGCAAAAATTAAAAATTTGAATTTAAAAAATTTTCTTGTTTTATTTTTACATTTTTTAATTTATAATTTTAAATAACACGATTTTTTAAAAGCTTTATTTTTTTAAATTTTAAAAAAATATCAAAAACACTCTTTACAGCTCACATTTACAGCATCAGTCAGGATCTGAGTTAGGATTCTACAATATTCTAGAAATAAAGATTCAAAATTTTGATTTTTTTTCTGAAATTTGACATAACTATCCAGGCCTTTTGTCTTAAACCACTGACTCTCTACAGTATGTAGAAACTGTATTAATTTTCTCAAAAAAATATTCTGATTTACATATTTGGTAGAACATAATTTATAAAATAAATTATATTCACAAAAATTGTTTCACGTTTTTTTTCTAATTTTAACAACGCTGATGTAATGATGGCTTCACTATCACTTTGTCGAAAATCATTTTGCCGAAATTCATTTTGCCGAAAAATCATTTTGCCGAAAATCACTTTGCCGAAATCATTTGACCGAAAATTATTTAATTTTTTTTAGTTTTTTTCAACTTTAATGCGTTTTTTAATAATGTTAAAATTGTTATTTTTTTAAAGAATTTTACAAATAAAAATATAAATTTTTACAATTTTTTTTCAAATTTTTTCTTAATTTTGGATAAAATTTTTGAACTAAACAAGTTTATAAATCAAATAATTCAAAATAATAAAATATTAAACTTATTGTATTCTTTCATAATTTAATGACAATTATACACGTCTTTTTGTGTTATATATTTTATAAAGTGAATTTTCGGCAAAATGATTTTCGGTCAAATGATTTCGGCAAAATGAATGGACACCGTAATGATGAAGCCTGTTTGTATTGTCAATAAATTTCTCATATATCTTTTATTTTCAGAATTATTCATTAATATATTTTGTTGAAAATTTAATTTTTTTCATTAAATATTTTTTCGAACAACTAAAAAATTTTGGATATCACGCCAAAACGCCGTAGATAAAAACGTCGAATTTAATATTATTAAATTAATATTATTAAAATGAATATTATTATTATATTTATTATTTAATATCGTTAGATACGTGTGTTTTTAAGAATATTTGTTTATAAGTTTTGCGATTGGTAGATTACGACGAATCATTAAACTATTTATTTCAAATATATATAAGATACAATAACCATCTTTTGAACTTTAGTATTTTTTTGAAAGTTTTTCGACCAAAATTTGAACTTTAGTATAATTGTAATTAAAACTTTCAATGGACGATTTGTCTGCTTATTCTGTAGACATTCATTCGGGATTTATAATAAATCAAAAAGAAAAGGTTGTATTATTATTGATAATATAAGATCTCATTACCCTTTCAGGTGGATCTCCCATGTTATTATGATCCCTGGATCTATCTCAAATTTAATTTAGAAAATTTAATGAAAGAAAATACATTGAGGAAATTTGTGAAAATGGTGAGTAAATTTTTATTTTTGTAAAATAAATTTATGGTAATAAAACATTTTTAGGAAAACAATTTTTAAAAGATATATTTCTAAATCATCATATTTTTATCAAATATCTTTGTCAAAAACGTGGCGTCACTTTATTTAAGAAATTAATGTTTAAAAACATTAATATAAATTACATTTTTATAAAAATATTACCATTATGTTTAGATTTAAATAAATATTATTTTTTATGTTATTAATTTTTTTAGATGCCGATGTTGTCCATTGAATATTTGATCGCAAAGGAACAATTATATTATTCTCATTGCATTTTGGCTTTCGTAACGTCCGGATTTGTATGGTATACCAAGTCACATGATGTTCCAAAAGTAAAATAAGTTGCTATAAAAATGATAAATTTCTTAATAAAATATAATTGAGGAAAATTTAGTTTTTAATAAAATTAAAAAAACTTTAATTATCAATGTAGAACGATGACTAGCTACAAAATTTTTGTGGAGAATTGTTCTGGTGGCAATTCAAGTTGTGATATCAATAAATGTACTGAAAATCAAATTAGTGTTCTTAGTAATGTAAGTATTAATAAAATAAAAAACAGTGGAACGAAAAATACCGCATTAAAATAATATTATTTTAAATTGCGGAGTTGTTGCAATTGTTGGTGCATGTTGCACCAATATCATCGTGGTGTCCACGCTCAACAGCTCTTGATAAAAGTGAACCGAAGTTTATTGAGATATTCTTATTAACATCGCAAAAAAATCCGAATACAAATATAACACTTAACAAACAAGATTGAAAAGCCAAAACAATACGATAACAGACATAAATTGAATTGCTTAGCTCCAAAACTTTTTCATATAAATTTTTGCTAACAAATTGTGTATCATATTTTTGTTTAGCTCGACTAAACAACAAAATGTGTTTTTTTATTTTTCCATGCTTTTATTAGTCCGATTTATGTTTTTACACTGTTTGGTTGGTTTGTGTGAAATACGATTTGTTAATAAAGTTTAAGTAGATAGACGAAAAACTAAATCCGAAATTGAACTATTTCGACTTGATTAAATGTGTGCAACAATTCTAGTGCGAAGATTAAAAATTATCTCTCAGTTGTATAAGGCTTCGTACCAGTGACATTTGGATTGATAACTTAGATTTTCCTTAGCACAGAGGACTTTGAAATTCAATAAAAAATAGTTACGACATTTATTATTTATATAAATGACTCATAATTTTACATCAACAGGGTTTGTTACAAGTGATTTAAAATTTAGCAATTAATTACTGAGATTTTTTAATGATTCGATCATTTAGTGTCCCTACAATTATAAAAATAAGTACAATAAGGAAAAAACCAAATTAAAAAGGAGGTAACAATTTAATTTTATTAGTTTATTTATTATAATTGTAAAATAAGATGATTTTTTCGACTTTCAAAAACTATATTATTCAAACATATTAGAATTCATCCATTAAATTACACTTCCTCATGATCTCGAGATCAAATCACATAATCATCCAGATACTGAAGGGGCTTCCATACCCTCATCGGTCGTTCAGCGGAATCTGCAGCTATCTCTTGCGTTGCCGGTCCACTCATTTTGTCTTCACTGTGTGAAATGCGATCATCGGAATCCACTAACATCAGTTGTCGATTGTCCACTGGTCTCCTGATGTGTGATATATGCCTCGTGATTCCACCGTCGTCCAGCTCCAACCCAACTGCAAACTTCTACGATGTAATTACATGCGGTCCCATCCATGGTTCATCGCATTTCCCGCTGACTCTCAAATAAACATTCTCACCAATACTGAACGGATTTTTCTCCGTAGAGTCATACTCATCATTCGAGATGCACTGCGATATGAATTTGCATTCAACCTGACGCTCATCTTGAATCATTGGCAGTCGAGACTTAGCAAAGAATATCAATTCATAGGGCCCCGCATCCCGGTAATCCGTCGTACTATTGTACCAAAACACACATTCGCTGATCGACTTTGCAGATCTCTCCGCTATTGCTTTAATGGTGCGGTGATTTCTCTCGCACATCCCATTCCCTTGATGCCGATAGGCTGCGTGAACCTTTGCTTGACTCTCCATTTGTCCAACAACCGTCTCACTGGGGCACTTCGATAGACAGCCGGAAAAGAAACGTTTCGGCGGTCCAAATTCAGAGCATACGCTATCTATATGCCAACCTATTTCTTCTGCGGATCCACTACGCAACTTTTTCCAAATACAAAATCTTGTTGCTGAATCCATTATTGTCAGATACGCGACACAGTTGAAATAAGTCACATCGCTTTAAAGTTGGTACCATACCTTGTCAGTTGACAATTGTCCATGTTGATACTCAATTCGTGGGGCTTCACAGATCTTTGAACACTGAACACATTGCTTGATAACTTCCTTAACTTGATCCGACTTTATTGCATTAGTCCCATATTTTCCCTCAACAGTTCACTCGTTCTGTCGACCCCAAAGTGACAAATATCATGAATTTTCTTGATCCCATCAACACTTGGATACTGATTTGCTTCGATGGCGTTTACTTCTACTTTCCTGTTTAGCCATTATTTTGGAACCCTGGTCAAACAATTTGCTATGTTCAATTAAGATTTCACCAATTCCAATTCCACCTTCCTCTTTTCTTGATCTTTCAACTCTCTCATTATATTGAGTCTTCGGCGTAACAAATGTTCAGATAATGTGCGGGTTCTTTGGTTGTGTGTATTCTTGAATACTGCCATGAGCCATCCATACACTGTTGCTGAGTCCGTCATCAGCTTGAGCTTATAAAAACCCCAGGTTATTGCCAAGCTTATATCTTTTATGGCCGCATCAAGTTCACTCATATTAATATGGCTTGTATCGACTTCTTTCCTTAACCAAGCAGCGTCTTCAACGATATCACGGTTAACACACAATAGTACGCCCATTGTTATACTACTTGCATCGGTCCAAATGACAACATTATTATTGCAATTTATCACCCACTTGCCTGTTGCTGGATCTCCATCCATCCTCAGCCTTTGACAGATTTCATCATCTTTCTCTATGATGTCTTTTGGTAATAATTCATCCCAGCCTATCTTTTATTTTGCGGTTAATCTCTGAATGTTGGCACAGGCAACTCGTAACCATCCTGCAACTAGTACATGGCCTATCCACTCCCCAAGATTCCATGTACTTCTCTTCTCGTTGCTTTCTCAAACTCTCTAATTACGAGCTCTTGGTTTCTTCTCCACTGCAAATTGCTTTTTACATTCAGTCCAAGCACCCTGACATTTTTGTCTAAGCCAATCCGTTCTATAGGTTTAGACTCCAACCTAAACCGGCTAAAAATTCCTACTACATCCTCTGCATTATAAGAACTTTCCGCAATGAACACATCATCAATATACCCAGAAGCAGTTATCGTCTGTTTTTCCTTGATATAGTAATCGTTTCAACTATCCTTGACATTACTTTTGGCGCAATGGATAGACCAAACCTTAACCTGGTCATCATATACACTTCGCCATTTTACATAATCACCTGATATTTCCACAAATCTGGAGCCACCCTTACTTGTAGGTAAGCCTTTTTTAAATCCATTATAGCACAGTTGGGTTCCAATTTTCTCCACTCCCATAATCGTGACTAGCAACTAGCATAACTTCTGCCCGGATAGCTATGATTTTTTTGTTCAGTAACCTGTAGTCTAATACCGGTCGTATTCGTGTCGTTTTGTCTTTGACTTGCCGCACTCCCATCAAAGGTATCATGTTACGAATCTTCCCGTCTTGCTTTTCGTCCCACTTTATCAGAACATCTTTGCTTATCTACTCATTTACTTCATCATGAAATGGGTCTTTATCTTCATTAGGGATATCATAATTGACACATGAGGTTCTCCAAACCGGATGATCATCGACAAATCTCCAACGTGTGCTCCAATACCTTTCGTAAAATTGAGCTTCAAAATCATCCTCTTTTATCTGCAAGTGTCTTCCGCTTTTCACTCCAGTTGCTGCAGTAATAGCTTCTAATTTCGCTTATTTCAACCAAATTTTATACAAACATCATCACCGTCTACCCGTATTGTCTCGACCACCAACACCTCCAATCTGTCACCCGGGAGAATCTTCTTTTGACCAGTAACAGCCATGCGTCAAATCTCCCCAGACCAAACACTCGGCGCAACTTACTTTTGATTTCCTTGGCATTTCTCTGTTGATCCAGCGATAAGCTCTTCTACATGTTATATGCCGGCCCGTCCAACAGCATGACCAAGCATGATACTTCTTTTTCCATTAGCCCGTCTACCTCGATGGCAAACTCGAATCTGTCGATCCAACGTTCGACGTTCTCCCCAACATCAAATTTCTTCAAATTACTGATAGCTTTCATAGCCTCGAGAGTTTGTAAAATAAAATGATTTTTTTGATTTTCAAAAACTATATTATTTAAACAAATTAGAATTCATCCATTAAATTACAATTATTATTTTTAACATTTTATTTTCCATTTATTATTGAGTGATTTAAGTTTATTTGTAAACAAAAATCGTTAATTATGTGATCGATTCATCTTTATATCGTACGTTAAATTTAATTTTTGTTGAAATGACCGTAAAACTAATAACTTTGGATTTTTTCAATATTATTAATTTATATCAAATAATTGACGTTTTTTATTGATTCTTGTTTTAAAATAAAATGATGATGATTATGTATTGTTCACTACATTGGAAAAATTACTGTATCTTATGTTTGTCTCTTATTTTTATTATTTGTTTGCATTTGTATATGTACTCCGTGTGTGTATGTTTTGTTATCTGTGATTATTGTTTTGTTTTGTTTTATTTTACCGAGAAAGAAAAATTATTCCGGGAGAAATCAAGTGCAAAAGAAAAATGGAAAGAAAGACATTGGAAATAAAAGAAGAATGAACAGGGGGGAAAATCTCAATTCTTTTCTTCCCCCTCCCTTTTGAAAAACATTCTGTAAAAATAATAAAAACTTTCTTGAGATCGGCATATGAGGGTTTAAAAATAAATAATTGCAAGAAATATAATGATATTAAAAAAATGGCGACCAATGCAAAAATCACTAAAAATATAATCAAAGAATTATGACAAATATAAATATACCAACGATAAAAAATTGAACAAGCCAAAATATTCAAAATCAAAACATAAGAAAAACAGTCATTTGGATTTTTTTGATTTATTTGTTTTCGACTGATATTTAATTACATTTGTTTTTCACTTATTGGTTTCATTATTTATTTCGTTTAGTTATTTGTTAAAGTCCGTATTTTTGTGATACTACACCAAGTTAACCAAATTATCCCTTCCATTTGGTTGACTTTGGTTGGTATTATAATAAGGGTTTTAATAATTATTATTATAATTTCTGATAATAACTTTTAACCCTACTGTTCCAGATTTGAATTAAAAAAAAATAATAAGAAATAATTAACATTGAAATTGGAATTTCGCATTCCAATTTCAATTCATTAAAATTATATGAGATATTTATATAGATATATATGTATATATATATATATTTTATATTAAAAATTTAAAAATTCGTTTAAAAAATTCGTTTTGTTTTAACGAATTAGTTGATGTTAGAATTGTTTGATAACCAATAAAGATATATATATAGAAATCGATTTTTTTTCTTAATCATATTATTATGTCTTGGCTTTTAACTAGAGAACTTTACGTAAATGGATCTCAAAAATTAATGATAAATGCATTTAAAT
>MQRK01206764.1:19023-29352 GCA_001938485.1 Girardia tigrina | reverse complement strand
TGTAGGCAGAATGCCCATTTTTACCCTACTGACGACCGTATTGATTTTTATGAGCATCATGCTCATCAGTTTGATCTTTAGTAAAACTCTCTTTTCTGTATTCCTCTGTTCCACTGAAAACATCTGGATTATAATTAACTTTTCGAATTTCTTTACTGTTCTGATTCATTAGCCGATCTTTTCCACGGCGAGCCTTCCACTGTCCAAGGACTTTAATCTCAGTGGTTTTTATTTTCATAGTATCATCTTCAATTTCTCCCCAACTCGATTTTGTCATATCAATCGTTTCATTTTCCACAACATTCGGTTCATGATTTCTTTCATTGTTGACTGATGCCTCGTCATAATCTTTGTATGAGTCTAGCTCTTTTTCAGTAATAGGCATTTCAAGGTTGTCGAATAACATTGTTACAAAAACCTTCGTTAGCACTTTTGCCTTGATTATTGTCTCTTGGTCATCGGTAAACACCTCAATCTCTACACAATCCTCTTTCTCCCTTAAAACAATCTCGTCCTCTTTATTCTCGATTTTTGCAATTTTCATCCAAGTAATCCATTTTGTTGTTTTTAAAATCATTTTTGTTACTGTACGGAGGAGCATGTGAAAATCGATTAAAGCTAACACTTGATTAACCCTTGAAATATTTGACTCGATTATATTCTTCTCCTTTGACTCGGTCTTTTCTGAACTTTTTCAGAATCTTTTCACGATTATGTGTCCCGAACCGACTTGCCTCGCTTGATTCCTGCGACTTATCTTGTCTCTCTCCAGTAAAGAAGTACATCATAAAGTTGCTCCTTTTATGACTTCTCTCTGTCTAAACTTTACTAACGTAGGTCCACCCGAGCGGTGTCAATCGAGCTATTAGTTCATTTAATCGTCCTTTAACTTCTTTCATAGAATATTGCAGATTTACATAATCTGCTCCTAAAAGCCTGTCAACCTGATTCTGATTTCCGAAATTTCCAAAAGGAATGTTCTTCAAGTGTGGCCGTTTGCATTTTATTTTTTCCCAATCACACACTTTTAAGTCTCCTGTTACGTCATCAACCACTAAGAAACTCAGTCTTTGTCTTAACTATCCATTTGTGGAATTCAGCTCATTATTTACTCTATCAGCTTTTACTGATTTGGTACCATTCAAAACTCGAATTTTCATTTCTTTGGTTTCTCCGATTAAACCCAACTTGTCAGCCACATTTTTATTAATGAAAGAATTTATTAAAGAAAGAATCGTCAAGTAGCAGGTTCACTCTGAGTTGATTTCCTTTATTTATTAGATAAACGGGAATGGTTCTCAAAGACACAGAGAATTCATTTTCCCCTATGAGATCAGTGACAAATGTCCCACCACTCGGAATCTGATTAAACTCTTCTTCTGGTGTTTTGCCTTTACGCTCTTCTTTACTTTCCGTGTGTTGATTTTGATCTGAACTTAAAACATCCTTTTTCGAGTATAGGTTTCTACAGTTGTTCCCAAATATACAATTGCCGGATTCGAAATATTTGTATTTGATTGAACCTTCTTCCTTTGTTAATTCGTGTATGTATCTGCACGCATTTCCTCTTTTACAAATTCCTTTTTGAAAATCCCAACATAGTGTTCTTCCAAATTCTCTTTCTAGTTGAGCTGCCCTTTTTCTTCTTTTTGAAAAACGGCTTTTCCACTACATATTTATCGAATATCTTTCTTTCGATCTTTGGGATTAAATATACCAATACCATGAATTGCTTCCGCAGGGGTCCGCTTTATTTCTACCTCATTTATCAGCCAATCGTTTAGAACTGATAAATTCTGAGGTTTTCCTTCTGATGGGCGAGTTTTCTCCCAACGCTCGACTAAAACTTCGGGTAATTTTGCCAACAAAGTAATGTATAGTAATCCTCCTTCAATCTCCACTTCCTTGTTATTATTCTCTGATCTGGAAATGATAGCTTCCAACAATCCTATGAAACATTCTAGGTCCTTTAAATTATTTGCCCTCACTGGAAAGAACTCATTTATTTATCTTCTTCAGAAAAAAATTGTTTTGAAAGACATTTGAGATGTTGCATTGACAGTCGGCTGCATATTTTGCGAAGTGTACAACTCACAGTTTCTTTGAATTATTTCAAGAGCTCTTGCTTGAGCAACTGCTGCTCACAAATTCAGTTGTAAATTTTTGAGAAGCCGCTGGCGAATATGATTTGTATTTAGTCCAGCGATAAAAGCATCGCGTATTGATTCCTCGCAATACATTTCGGCTGATACTGCTTTGAAATTATAATCTTTCAAGAGCCGGCGAAATGATTGTAAAACCGGATCTGTAGATTCACTTGGCTGTTGATGGTGAGTGGCGAGAAGATGCCGCGCAAATATTTAATTTTTCGGTATATCAAAAACGTCGTTCAGCGCTTCCATAGCGTCGTCGTAAGAAATACAGTCAGCGATAATAGTACATACTGATGATGAGACATAATTTGTCAACACTACTAGATAATCGAGCTTAGTATCTTCCATCGATTTCAAGAAATATTCGAAAGTACGCAACCAATGGCGCCATTCTTGGGTTGCTGTCTATGACGATCCATCCACGTCGAAACGATCGAGTTTTAATAATTTATCCATTATCCCGAAACAGAAAATTGTTGTCAAATAAATTGTAGAGAAGAGATAAGGCAATTCAGAATGCTTTTTTTGACAACAATTTGAATAATAGTAAATAAAGATATTATTTAAACAAAAGTAATATAAATAAATAGAATTTTAAATACGTTGAATATTCCTGTATAAAGTACAGTTAGAACATAATTACCCAACAGGAATCATCAAAATCGTCATTATTCGAAATCGGTGTTAATTTAACCATTTAACAACTTGTACGGTTTTCGATCGATTTCGTAGGCTTTCGGGCCTCATTTGGCAAAAACGCTACACCGAAAAAGTTATAATAAAGTGGACTATCCAGATTGACAACGATCTTAAACGGATTCACTCTGGTTCGTCTGCAATTTCACATTGAAAAGCGTGACCGACAAACAAACAAACAAACCAACACACTTTTTAGACAAATATTATATATATCCTTGTAACACTGCTAAACGTAGTTTAGAACTTAGATATGTTCTAATTGTACTTTATACATGAATATTCAACGTATTTAAAAATTCTATTTTCATAGATTCTTTTTTTCTAGAGATAAAAAACGGATAACTTTACACTGTTAAGTTATGAAGTGTGTTTCAAAGAAAAAAAATCTATAATAATATTTTCATATATAAATCGGTGATTTTTTCCCAAAAAAATGAAAAATGTAAATTTGCTTTTAATTTAATTTCATAATTATAGACCAATATAACAATAATGTTAATTATTTCATTTTTTCCTCTTTTCCCACAGGTTGTGATCTTTTCTAATTCCCTTTGACCCCCGGGGGTTACCCGTAACCATGAAAATGGTTATAATGACAGCGGTTACCTTGGCAACGGTCGCGATTTCTTTAGCAATGGTTCCGGTTACCAAGGAAACTGTTTCAATTTCCTTGATAACACTTTGATTGGTCCCAGTACCTTAGCAACGGTCGCGATTACCCTAGAATCAATTCTGATGGGTTCCCCATACCATAGCAACAGTTCCGATTTCATTGACAACGCTTCTGATTGGTTCCCCATTCTTTAGCAACGGCTTAGATAACTTAGTAACCAACGAAATCACCTTAAAAACCAATCAAATCACGTTGACAACCATCGTTATCGTCTTAAATTTATTTATAAAAACCTTCAAATTTACCTTATAGACCTTTCAAAAAGTGAATTTTTATATAAACGAGATCGGAGCACAAACCGAGAGGAGTGCGAGATTTATTGCTGAACATATCACGAATTTTATTTGATTGAGAAAATATTTTTATATTCATGGTACTTGTAATCAGACTTTTCAAAATTGATGATTTTAAATGTTTTAAGCCCTCTGAATCGATAAGATATTCCTTGATTCAATTGGGTTATAATTTGTATTATGGGAAATGTCATGAATTATTAATAAATGGCATCGTATTATTAAGATTTTTATCAATACTATTTTTGGACTCATTTAATATTTTATCTAAAGTTTGATGAGTTAATTTTTCGATATACATCTTTTCCTAGTATAAATGTGTTGACGATAATCGTATATGACTGCAATAGATTGTATACTAATATTGGTGATATTGTAAGGTAAAATTGGATTTATCAATAGGCTCCCTAAAGCACATTATTCAACATTTATCATTGCGGAAGAATACAGTGGTGTACTCTGGAAAGTGTAAAACGTATTGAATTGGTTTGGTACCAAAATTGAGTTTATTTTGAGAATATTCAATTCAAATTCCAGCTTTGTTCTTTATTTGGAGAATATAAATTCAATATTCAATTTCCCCGCTTTGTGTCTATTTATTAAATGTGCAGCTTAGTGAAGTATTGATTAGCACTATTTTCAGTAATTTTGATGGTTGATAAGGCATTTTCAATTGTTGATATTGATTTTTGAAGGTTGTTATTGTGTCTTTTTTATAATATTTTTATGTTTGATAATGTGATTTTTATAGTTTTAAGGTGATTTTATGGGTTTTAAATGAATTATTATTGGTTGTTAAGGTGCATTTCTTGGTTTTTATGTTAAACCTGATGGTTTTCAAGGTGTTTTCGATAGTTGTTAGGTGATTTTGAGGATTTTTAGAGGTAATTGTGTCGGTTTCTAAGGTAATTCTGATGGTTTAGATGATTTCTAAGGTACATTTGATGGTTTTAAGGTGTTTTCGATGATTTTTAGGGTAATTCCATTGGTTGTTAAGGTAATTTTAAGTTTTTTAAGGTGATTTCGATGGTTGTCAACGTGATTTGATTGCTTTTCAAGGTGATTTCGATGGTTGCTAAGTGATCGGAACCGTTTCAAAGGAAAGTGGAACCAATCAGAAGTGTTGTCAAGGTAATCGGAACAGTTGACATGGTTACGGGTAAGCACTGGGGGTCCGTGTTCTCGAACTCTCATTTTCCCTTACTCACACGAATGAAAATTTTCAAATAAATAAATAAATAATATAATTTAATAAATATTTATTTCGAGTGTGATTTCACAGCACAAGAACGAAGTCAAAGAAATTCTTGAGAGAGTGACAGAACTTTTTATTAATCATTTGAGAGAAATTAAAGCAACAGAAAATATATTTTTGCAAAAGAGGTTTGATCATTCAATTCTAAAATTGTTAATGATGGTTTGTAGGATTAAATGCTTGGAGTTGATTCAACAAACATTGGATAAAGATGAGGAAATTTGAAGCCTTAGTAACATTCAAAACACGTTTAATTTAATTCATTTCACTTTTTCATTGCTTGATATTTTTAATGAAACTTTCGACATGTTGTTTGTACCATTTTAGTCACTATTATCAGTAAAATATGAATGAAACATTCACAATTTTTATTTTGCATGTATATTTTATCTTTCACTTTAATCGGCGATTAATTTATTACAAACTATTATCTTCAAAATGTGGAGAAGGACAAGTACTGATCAATCTATACTTTCTGGGTCTCAAAATGACTCTTCAGTTGTCGAGACTTGTTTCAATTGCCGTTGCGCAGTGCGACCCTCATGGCTACTTTAAATGGTGATGTATTGCGATTTTCCCATTAAAATAAGAATCAAATGAATGCCGGCAAACGAATACTTATGTACATATATATATATATATATATATATAGCATACATACAAACGTATTCTGATTGGTTGCCATACATATTTAGACTATACGGATTACTTACAGAATTTCGCAGCACTCTGTCATGATTCTATTTATAGTTATCATACAATTCCGAGTTTAGAAATCATGATTCTATTTCAATGACAAGTGTGTTATTGTTGAGATACATTTATTTCTTTAGTTAATTATGTATCTTCTACTAGGCTAAGTTCAAGAATGATTGTACATTTTTCAAAATAGAGCACTTTACAGAACCAATAAACTTTGAAAACTTCTTTTACATTCTGCATTGTCGAATCCTGACGGCATTTCGTGTAAGTTAATATACAATCATGACAGAAATATTGAGACAATCTTTGAAAGTAAAGAGATGTAAACTAAATTGTACTACCCAAATTCATATGTATTCGGACACGTAAAATAATTCTTATTAAAAATTTTAAATTATAAATAATATGTACTTATTTGTATTATATAGATGAATTAATTTGATATTTTAAGATAATCTAAATACAATTCTCAAATAATTTGAAGAAATCAAATAAAAAAGTTAACTAAAAAAAATTTTATTCGCATTTAAAAATTTGTTCTCAAATTCAAAAGAATTTGGACACTTAGTAAAAATTATTATATAAATGTAGGCAATGAATTATTTTAAATTCAATATGGATTATTAGTAAAAACACATGTAGTTATTATTGATTAAATATTTAAGTCGATTAAATTTTCGTCATTTTTAAAATATGATTCGTGGAAAAAAGATGCATACGGAAATGCGTGAGAAAATATTTGCCATGCATGTTAAAGGAAAATAAGTTAGGGAAATTTCAAAAATTTTAGAGATAAGTAAATCGACGGTGTTCGATAACATTACAAAAGTTAAATACCGTCAGAATAATTCATCGCCAAAGAAATCTGGACGACCAAAGTTGACTTCCGCTACTGATAACCGGTGTTTGAAAAGGTTAATTCCTCAATATCGTCGTGCTACTTTTCAAGAAATCAACGAGAAATGGAGTATGCAAACAGACATTTCTTCTTCTCCGTCCACTTGTCTACGTCGAATACATGAATTAAATTATTCATTCTACAAGGTAAGATTTTCTTAATGAAATATAAGCATTGCATAAAACTTATTTAAGGCTAAAAACAAACCATTTCTGTCACCTATTCAAAAGAAAAAGAGACTTGAATGGGCTCTTAATCATAGTAAATTGAACCAAAATGATTGGAATAAAGTTATTTTTTCAAACGAATCTCGTTTTGAATTGTCTATGGGCGAAAATGGAAAATCGGTGTTAAGACTTAGTACCGAGTCATTATTATCGAACCAATTAAACCGAACTCTGAAATTTCTAGAAAGTGTAATGATTTGATGTTGTATGACAAGCAAAGGACTTGGCAGTCTTCACTTTATAATGGGCGCAATGAACTCTACAGAATATAGCGAGATATTAAGGGAAAGTCTCATCTCATCTATTACGCAATATTTTGACAATGGAGATTTCATTTTTCAACAAGATGAAGCATCTTGTCATACTTCTAAATTTACAAAAACTTGGATGATGAAAAATAATAGGTCCTTCTGGACATGGCCTTCAGGAAGCCCAGATTTAAGTCCCATGGAGAATGTTTGGGCAATTATGAAAAAGGAATTACGAAAAAAAACGTCCTAAAAATAAAATTGATTTGAAGAATAAAATTTTAGCAATGTTATCTTCTTTCGGAACGGCCGAATAATCCATAATAAAAAGACAGAAATAACTTTTTAGTAATAATTTATTTTAATACACAATTTTTCACTTTTTTGAATTTTTTCCCGAACTCTGAATATTAAAACAATTTCTTTATTTTAATATGATTCAGTTATTTTTCGGAGGAACCAATTTATTTAAATTGCCAACCATATATATTACAAATATTTATATACATAAAAATAGTTTAATTATTTAATTATTTAATTAATTATTATGATAAAATTTTATTAAAGAATTTTATATTATTATTATTCATTTAAATTAATTTAGTACATCAAAAAGTTTAGCTTCAAATTTAATCCTTAACATTGCCCCTTTTCTTTAAAATTTTTAAACTTCTCTACGTTTCTCACCATCTGTTTCTTGTGTATGTCTTCTACCCTATAACTCCTATCGTGAATCTTTTCAATTATTATGTACGGCCCTTCATATCGGTCCTCATCATTTTTTCTGTTTTCCTTCCTGACCCATACTTTGTCCCCAACTTGAAATGTTCTCTTTGTCTGTCCTTCAATATGTGTAATCATGACAGTACCTCTCCGCTGTGATTGTTTCACCTGTATTCAAGAAACTATAGTGGATGATTCCAGCATCACACCACCAAACTGTCACCATAACCTTACGGGGTGTTTGTTCCGGTTTTGGAAATTGTTTCGGTACTTCATCTTTGTCCAACCACTGTGCGGATGGACGTCGGTTATCATATAGGATCCATTTCTCATCACAGGTAACAATACGATCAAGAAATGGATCGTTTTTATTGCGAATATGATTGGCAGAACAAATTTCATAGATCGGTTCTTTTGATTTTCATTCAAATTATGTGGAACGCATTTATCAAGTTTCTTGATTTTTCCAAGTTGTTTTAATTGATCCAGGACTGTTGAATGACTAATGCCCAACCAATCTACAAGTTCTCTGATTGTTGTACGGAGATCTGTTTCCACCATTGTCCTCAAATTGTCATTCACAGGAACTGGACGACCACGACCTTCTTCATCTTCAAGGTTTTCATCTCCATCAGAAAATTTTCGGAACCATCGTTGCACTGTGCGCTCAGAATCTGTTCCCTTGCCAAACGCTTTATTGATATTTCGAGCCGTTTCTGCTGCTTTACAACCAAGTTTAAATTCGTACAAGAAAATTGCTCGAATTTTAATTTTTCCATTATTAATTTAGCACCGTATATATTCTAAAAAATAACATCAATATGTTAATAATCGCTATAGGAATATACAGCTAGGCATAAGATTTCAAATAATATCTAACACTAATTTAAACTTATATACATATCAAAGTAGATAAACAAAGTATAAAGCTCAAAAACCGCCATTATTTTTCTACTAACCTAACACATAAAAATAGTTTAATTATTTAACTTAATTATGATGATAAAATTTTCTTAAAGAATTTTATATTATTATTATTCATTTAAATTAATTTTGTACATCAAAAATTTTAGCTTCAAATTTAATCCCTAACAAGCAATATGGAATAGTTTTCCCATGGATAAATGTCATGATTTATACAATTCAATTAATAGAAGAATGGAGGATGTCATAAAAGCAAAGAGCGATGTTACAAGATTTTAAATAGTCGGTGTCCGAATTCTTTTGAATTGAAAAGCAGATGTCCGAATTCTTTTGAATTTGAGAACAAATTTTTAAATGCGAATAAAATTTTTATTATTTAAATTTTTTATTTGGTTTCTTCAAATTTTTTTAGAATTGTATTTAGATTATCGTAAAATATCAAATTAATTCATTTATAATACAAATAAGTACATATTATTTATAATTTAAATTTTTTAATAAGAATTATTTTACGTGTCCGAATACATATGAATTTGGGTAGTATATGAATATTTTGAAAAAAAAAAGATTATTCTTTTATTTCATAAGAATTCTAAAAGACTGATGATACCATGACCGAAATGTTTATTTTTCAATACATAAATCATTTAAGCAATAAGTTCCTGAGGACATTCTTCGATCTTCTTTCATTTATTAAACATTATTAAATTAATATTATATTAATAGTTCAAAAAAGATATTATAATAATGGTAATAAAATTATGTCGGTTAAAATATTCCTGAATTCGCATTTTCGATGTCTTTCAATCGCAAAAGAATTTCATGGCATTTCATCCTGAAAAAATGTTTTATTCCCGCATGATTTTTTGCAGATTATACCTAATGCTCTCTGTGAAGGACAGTCTAACTCTAAAAATTTTTGAAACAATTAATTTTTATAAAGAATTTTCTAAAATAAGTGAATATTTAAAATCAAGTTTTCTAAGCAATTAAAATGTAAAAAAATATCTTAATTAATTTTAAAAAGTTATTTTCGGAAATAATCGAATTTTATTTGTAGAGTAAAAACTTAAAATGAAATTAATTAGGAAATAAAGGATTTTTAAATAATTGATTTAAAAGGAATATATAAAGACAAGGATAATTATGTTTGTACTAATTTTAAAAGTTATTCTAAAAAATAAAATAATGAACTATGTTACCAGAGATGTAAATAAAAAAACAGATAATTTTAAATTTTAAAGTTAGTTTGAAATTCTGCAAATTAAAGATTTGACAAATTCTTAATTCTAAACAGTTTCGTAAAAAAATTTAATTAAGACTTTTATCATTAACGTATCATAATAATAATAAAAAATTGTAAATAACTGTTATGAGGGGTTAATTTTAAATTTTTATCTTGCCTGAATAGTTTTTTATTTTTTAATTTAAAGGGTAAAATATTTTTATGTTAATTTGCTTATTAAATATTTTAAAAAATTAAAAATTATATAATAAAAGAAAATCATAAAAAAGTAAAATATTTATTTAAAAA
>MQRK01206750.1:48838-60722 GCA_001938485.1 Girardia tigrina | reverse complement strand
TCGGATTACCATCTCTTTAGATCTTTGCAACATTATCTTCAGGGTAAAAATTCCTATCAATGGATGATGTCCAAAATGGACTGGTGAAGTTTTTCGAATCCAAGGACGAATCCTTTTTTCTAATGGCATAGAAAAACTTATATCACGTTGGGAAAAGATCATCGATTGCGATGGTGACTATTTTTCTGATTAAATAAATGTTTTATATGGTTTTATTTTTGTTTCTAAAAATCAATAAAAAATGACATAACATTTGGGTACCCCTAATATATGACCGAATCCCAAAATACCAAAATTATTATTAAATTATTTTCATAAATCAAATAAGTTTTTTTTCATTTAAAATACAGAACGTCTAATTTTATTTATTTGTATAATTTTAATGCATTTAAAATCTGAATTTTAATTTAAAAAACCTCATTTTAAAATAAAAAAATTACACCTTTAAATGAAAAATAACATAATACAACATACAGTGACGTATATAACATTTAAAATATTCCTCATAACAACTTATTTTAAATTTATTGTATTTCAGTAATTGTCCTTTCATAATTGTCATCAAAGTTACTAATCAAAACCCGAAAATCATTATCAAATACCCTCCTTTGAGTTCCATGACATTTCCCTGTGTAGTCCAAAATTGAGCTTTTTCTACTTGATTGGGTATGTTCTGCAATTCTAGTACGAAGGTGACGATTTGTCTATCCAATGTACAAGGATTCACACTTGTGACATTTATATTGGTAAACTAAATTTGCTTTCATACCCAATTGTGTTTTAGATTTAATTGTGCAGTAATTAGAAATTTCATTAGTTAGAAACAATACTTTAATTGTAAGACCTACTGGGACCTGTTTTTCTAAAATTCGTTTAAAATCCGTATTACGAAGGTGCTAGGTGTTATTTGTGTTTAATATATATATATATATATATATATATATATATATATATATATATTCCATTTAATGTAATATATTAGCAGAAATTGCCATTCGACGAAATAAATAATGCTATAATTTCAATTAAAACTAAAACTAAAATAATAATGAAACTGAATCCTGAAGTCACTGCAAATATATTTTATTAAATTACAAAATTATTAATCATAAAACAAATGTAAATGGTTGAACATATAATTTGTTTTCTCTAATATCCAGTTACATTTATTCCGGGGAAAAATAAATTGTTTTGTAAAATAAATATTATTTGGGGAACACGAAACAACAAGTCTCTCTAAAGCCAATAAATTAAAACAAAATATTTTATCTTTTAATGAATAAACATATGAACAATGATAAAAAATCTGTATTGAATTTCTATTGATTTAAAAAACATTTTTTAAAGTAATTAAATTATTTTTTTTAAATATCAAATTTTTTTTTAAAAAATTATTTTACTTGTTATCTAGAGTAAATATAAGGGACATAAAAAATATTTATTTTATCATGCTAAAAAATAAAATGTTACCAAGAATATTAAAGGCATTATGTTTTTTATGAGTTTCAGAAAAATGCCGATGTAATTCAAGCGATACATAATTCATGGGATACTGGTGGAGAACGAGTAGTTACCACTCGCACAGTCCTACTTTGATTTTAGTAGTTCAGAAACAGAATATTTAGCTCTGCAGATGTACTTCTTGCGGAAAGGTCATCCGATATTGATAATGTTGACTCTCACATGGACTGTCTCATCGATGTGATTTCCAATTAATTTGGGTTTGATGTGGGGGCTAAAATTGAGTGCATTACATTGAGTGGAGAAGTTCCATCTAAATGATTATCATTTGGTTAGCTGTAATTTTTTATATTTATCATACACTTTTATTACCTCGTAAAGTACGGAACGATAGAGTAAACATATAATTTTCTCAAATGGCAAGCAATAGATGTCAATGGTTAGTTTGTGAGAATAAAATAGATCGCGTTTCGTATATTTTACTTAACCTTTATTGATAAAATATTTTAAAATTATGTTATGGTCCCATGTAGTAGATTAGTTTGTGTTCATAGTGTATATTGACCTGATGATGCGATTGTTATCTTGAAATGCGTCATCTTAATTTTATCCTTTATATATATGTATATATACTAGATATGTTGAATGTCCTTCGCGTTACGTAGAACAAAGAAAGTAATCAAATATATTTTCATTTAAAATATGTAATTTTATAGAGTTTAATTTTCGATTTATGACCCGTTATAAATCTCAAAATATTCGTGGTCTCATGTTTAAAGATAATCAAACGTTCCTTAATTTAAGGTTATTCCATGATTTAAGGACATAAATATCGTATTTTATCTTAGAATATATTATCCTCATCATTATCTAGTATTATATTCTAAATAAATTTTGTGACATAAAAATCCCATAAATCTCCATTAATGTAATTTAATATAATTTTATAAAGTAAAGTTTATATGATAAATTACAAAATAATTTAGAATAATTTGGAATTATATAATAAATATTTATTGGGACATGATACAGAATTACGTTGTTTATAGCTATTTTAGTTTCCTTTTAAATATATTTTATGGAATACTTTATGCGAAAATTATATCATTTATTATACAAATTTATAATCAAAGTAAACTAGTAAATTAAAACTAAATAGGTCCCGCAAAAATAGATTAATAAATTTACAATTTTCAAAAATATTTCGATTCAACAAATTCAGTCATATTCAGTCATTCAGATATTTTGGGTCAACAATAATAACGAGTTGTCCGATCGAGCCGGTTTGGGTGACAAAATAACTGACCGTTTAAGGAGAGCATTTTAATATGTGTTTTGGTGTGTTATATAATATATACAATCGATTACTTAAAATTAATCGAAAACTCTTAACAAATTGTTCGAGAGTGCTGTTTGAACATTAATTTTGATCATGAACATTAACATTGATTTTACCCCTAAAAAACAATATCAAATATTACTTGTCATAAAAAAACTAAATTAAATAAAAAAAATAATATTTTCTAATTCTATCAATTTATAACTGTAATTATTAATTTATATTTGAAGCGTAAATTTTTGTAAAATAATAAAAGATTATGAAAATATTTTTCTGAAAACATTGGTTAGTTTTCTTTGAAAAACAAACAAAAAAAATAATTCTGAAAATTCAAACTTTCTTCGTAAATCAATCATTTTTATATATCATTTTTATATAGTTGTTTTTCTACGATTTAAATGATAAATATTTCATTTAATCAGAAATGTAATCTCAAAATTTATGACAAGGGAGAAAAAGTTCTTGCGTATTTTTAATTTTAATATACGTAATTTTTTCACAATAGTTAAAAATTATCTATTTTCTTCTCTCAAAAGAAGAGGGCTTTACGAATGATGTTTTGAGACGTTACCTGAAGAATGACAAGAATTTGGTACAACTACCCTGTTAATAGAAATTTGTATAAAAAAATACATCAAGCCATGTAAAATTAAATCATACCTTCCTTATAGCCATGTATTAACATATATCCTCAAACGATTACTGAAAAATTATTGCGGGAATAATTAATAATTAATTAATTAATAACAATAATTAAAACTGTGATTATCAAGTTTTACCGAGTAGATACAAAAACAAGACACTTTCTATGTGATCATTTAACATCACACGTTCAGATGAAGCTCATTAAAATACGTCTTTAGAATACTCTTCTCAATCAAGTTCAATAGGTTTAGAAAGTCACTACTAACAACTTAACTTCGTATTTATAAAGTAGGTACAAACTATGTACAATCAATTTTTTTCTTTTGATAGGCATATATTTAGCTAAATAGCTAATATGTAACTTCAAATGGTGAAATTCTTAAGTAGAATTTAACTAGAATTTTATTTTTAACTAGAATTTTGCTATAAGAGAATGTCGTCAGAGTTTGGAGAGGACAGTAGATTACAAAAGAGTTTATGGGAGAACAGAGGAAATCTTTTGAGAGAAAAGAAGGTTTAGAAAGAAAAGATATGTAATAATTTGATTGATGAAAATGGTTACCTAAGCTGTCAAGCTTTTTCAAGAGTTATAGACATTAAAAAAACGAATACTAGGTGCATATTGAAACAAGAACTTGGAAGGAAATCGCTTTGCAGACGATGGGTTGTTCCCATTTTGACTGATAATAACAAGAAAATCTGAGTCACACACTGTCAGGAAATGTTGAATGTTTTTTGGACAAAGCAAAGCTAAGGAAAATACCATAATTAACAAAGGTGGATCCATCAATGCTGATAGATACATAAAATTCCTGCAGAATATGATTTTAAAATTTCAAACAATACTACCCACTTGGAAAATGCCCATTCTGTTTAAAATGCCAAACTTCACGTAGCACAGTTGATATGGCTTTGGCTTGAAGAACATAAGCTGTGTCTATTAAACAAGTGGCCTACTTACTCAATACAAACCTGATTGATCACTTTATCTTCAGGAACTACGAGTGCTGTCACTGGGGAGAAAACTTCAGTACTTCAGGAGAGGTGAGCAACTATTTTTGCTTATATTTGGGACCAACATCGGATTGTCATAATTTAATACATCTCTAGGCTCTGTTTTGGTTTGGAAACACTTATAGTATATGTTGGGTTTTATATTATTTTAATTTTATTAATTTGTTGTACTGTGAGTGTTCAAATTTGACCCAACATATTATTTTGATATGTCTCTCCGCTAAGTGTCTCTAACTCACACTTATTAGAGATCCATATCGAACCCAATCAACCCCATCTGGCCCTTTGATCTCGCCAGTGAAGTTGATGAAGTATCTATTGGGTTCTATATTATATTTAAATATATTAGGTCTATGAAAGTTGACTTATGCTATTTTTATTTAATTAAGGATTATCTTATTTTTTTTCTCAACATGTTTCTTTTTGATTTGATTATTATATTTCTTATCATGATTTTATCATTTTCATACCAGAGATTAAGGTTAAAAGAACATGACCAAATTATATGTAGACATTGATTTTTTAAAATATAACAAGAAAATAAAAGAAAATGTTAATCAAAAGCAATCCACTTATCGTACTAAGTCATCCAAATCTGATAGATTTACAAACTCTTCATCTTTACCAGTTTTGATAGAGCGGAATGGTAGGCTGTCACGATTCTCTCTCTGAATTTCAAGTTTTGACTTGAGGTCCAGCCATTCTTGTTGTTCTATAGTCTCTTGGAAATTATATGTTGGGAAAAACAACGAAATTTGATTAGAGGTATCAAAATCAGAAGACTCTCTTTGACTGGTTTCATTTCTGATTACAGTCTTTCCATCTTGGATGTCAACCTCAATATGACTGGTTTTAAAAACAGCTAGCAGCTCACTCTTGGCCTGTTGAAACATTTGAGCTTTTCGCTTCCTCTGCTGACGCGGCTTCTGGGATCTGCTGAGCACCTCAGAGGAAGATGATGCCATATCTTCTTTCATAATTGACCCATAAATGTTTGAGTTCATCACCAGAGGTTTCTTTTCCGCATTTGACCCAATCTTGCTTGTTGTGTCTATAATTAACTCCGGTTGCTCGAAAAGTCTTCTGAGACTTTTTCGATCACTTCTTGTAGGAGCTAGACATATTTTGCTGAATTCTCATCTCGGTGAACTCGTTTTGCAAAGACTTTATTTTTTGTTGTCCTAACAAAGATTTATCCACAACCGGTTTATGAATTGATAGAAAAACGGAATGTTTTCTTTAGTCTTCAAATTCGGTTTTCCTTTTCGTCAATTCGTCATTCAGCTTGGCACAATCTTCTTTCCACTTCTGCAACTCCAGCAGCAGTTCTTATTGTTGCTCTTTGCTTTCATTATTTTTTTATTCATGCTGAATAATGACGATAAGTGGATTACAATTGAAAAAAAATAAAAAAAAGAAACAACACAAAAAATAATTGATGGAGGCTGAAAGAAACTAATTCTCTTCTAGAAATGAAACTCGCAAGGACTTCCTCAAACTTCCAGATCGTCAATAGTCTCGGCAGGTACTATAAGCTCCTACAGTTATCTATCGACAGATTGGCAGCCTTTCGGATGTTCCCCGAACTCCATCAACTTCAAAGAAAAAGAAATAGAATCTAAAAATTACCTAGGTTCAAAACAAATGTTTTTTAATAAAATTTATTCAATAAAAAGTCTGATCAAGTGAACAAATTCGGACGAATTTATACAGTTTTCCTTTACACAAAAATTTCACAAAGCCCATAACCGGACAATTCTCACAATCAACCTTCAATCATCCATCACTAAGTCAACAGTCCTCAGATAGAAACAGCCCGGAGACGGTCAAAATTTCGATCAAACCCACGTCAACAAATCAGGCCATCAAATTCTCACAAGAAAATATTCAAATCGACAGGATCCAAGGGTCAATACTAATTAAAGGTTTCTCTTTTTTAATTAATTAATATTATAAATTATAATATTAATTTATTATTATTTTTTGTTTTTTTAGATTATGGGAGTTTTTTCTTTGCTCAACACGGTGCCGTTGAAATGAAAAGGCCCGAGGCCGAGTTGAAGAAAAAATTCACTGGTTCTAACATATAATTGTACGTGAAATTTTAAAAATTAATGTTTTAAATTGTATTTTTTAGTTTTTTATAAGACTACATCGACGTAGGCAAACGAATTTTTTTGACCGGCCTCTTTAATTTTATATTTAATAAAATTAATTTAATTTATGAATTGTTTATTATTTATTAATTATGGATCACATCTAAATCTCAAATCGATTTTCTTCTTTCATTTGAATTTTGAATATCTTTTGTCTATTTTATTTTTTATTTATCACAACAGCCACAAAAAAGTTCAACCGGTACACCTTATTCAAAAGCTAGTATATTAATTTAAATAATTTTTCTTTACATTAAATTGTTCAAAAAAACGAGAGGAAATCAAAGCAAAATGAAAATCCCAAAATTCTTACGAAATCACGATATACGATTTTCCCAAAGAGATTTTATCGGATTTTATGATAAATATAAAAGAATAAATTCCCGAAAAATCAAATGGGAAATCTGAAACTAAAATGTATTTATAAAAGATAAATATTTCTATAAGATTAGAATTATTTAAAAGATTGATTATATATTTTGCGATGTATATATCATTGAAAACAATTCAGTATTTTTAGCTTTTTTACTGCTTATATATGAAATTGGTCATTACGCAATCGATTACTTAAAATTAATCGAAAACTCTTAACAAATTGTTCGAGAGTGCTGTTTGAACATTAATTTTGATCATGAACATTAACATTGATTTTACTCCTCCCTCAAAACACAGATTATATCTCAAGAACATTTGTAAAACACAAAATATTGAGAAATTGTAAAGAAACTAAAATAGTAAGTAAAAAAATTAAAAAAGTAAGTCATTAAAATAGTTATTAATTTATTTTATATATGAAATTTAATCCATGATAGCTTTTTTTAAAAAAACAAACTTATTTTAGAAAACCAAGATTTATAATAGTAAAGAGAAATGTTCGAAAAATATTTAGAAAAACTTATACATAAGGAATTATATGAAAAATTCTAGCGTATTTTTAGATTGAATATTAATTTTATCTGTCAAGGTCAAGACAGACAGCATTAACCCTTCCCAGCCTAAATTATTATTTTAGACAAAAAAATTTTTCTATTGTTGTTTTGTTTCTAGAAACAAGTGAGAATCGCGCTTTTTTGCATTCTAATATATGTAGTGTATTCTATTAGACTTTTTAGAAACTATTACTATGTACAAAATTTAAATTGAGTAAAAGACATGACTGTAATTTAATTTTTCAAATATGTTGTCATATGGCAAAAATGGGCTGGAAGAGGTTAATGAGTCATTTAGAGTTTAATTATTTAGTATGACTCATGAGATAGTAAAGGACTACTTACTACGCTCTTTATCAGTTAATTATAAATCAACTAGTAAATCAAACGTTTAATTTTTTTAAATCCATCCTTTATGCAGACAGAACTCTACTTTGTTAACATAATAGTTTTAATTAAAAAACGTAATTTTAAAAAAAAACAATAAAAAGTTAATATACACTACCTATAATTTATAAGTAGATCTTTCAATTAATATTGTTCTGGAACTCCGAATTTTCCGTTTCTTTCCCATTTTGGATCTTAGAAAGAATTTGTGATCAAACTTTTTCGTAATCATTTATTGTCATCGAGAAAGAGTAAGAATTGGAGAAAATTGATTGATTAAAAAGCCTTCAAAAATAAGCTTCTAAATTCTATGGATACATACCTAGAAAGTAAGCTAATATAAAAAATTGAAAAAGTGAATAAGATATCAGTGGATAAAATGTTTTAAAGACATTGTATATAGTATGAGTTTCAGAAAGAATAAATTTTTAAGGGACATGATAAATCTTTGGATTGGGCAAAAATGATTTGACAAATTTTGTCCAGGAAAGTTTAGTCTCAAAGACATTTATCGATCTTATCGTTTATTCTAGATTAACAATAATATTTTACTTTCTCTGTTGAAGAGTAACCTACATCTAATATCTAGAATAATTGGTATAAAAATCTACATTTACCATTCGACGTTGATTCAAACATCATGAATATGTCTTCGAGCAGAGTGAAAGGATTTTAAGAAATCAGTTTGTCACTTTTTATCAGGCACAATAAGTAGTTTTTTGGACAAGTTTATCACAACAGAGCAATGGAATTCTTTACAAGACTTAAAATAAATAAGTTTACTACCAGCCTGAAACATTTACCATAATTACTCTCAGCCATTATAGAAAAATTGTATTTTCAATTGTAATTATTATATCATGTCTCCGTTATATTGTAAAGTACGGAATTAATTGACAAAATATATCGTTTTCTAAAATTTTAAATCTGTCGATAATGGGTTAATGATTATGCGATTATTTATTATTAATCTGCTTATATTTAAATTTAGATATTAAATAAAATATTAATTAAATAAAAAATAAAATTTGATTCGATGATGAGTTTTAAAATGTCTGAAAACGCATTTTCTGATTTTTATATTCAAGTTTCTAAATTTTGTCTTATATATATATATATATATATATATATATATATATATATACCGTGTGATTCATAAGTCGTTGTCTGAAGATGTGGAACTACACTGCGATGTAATGTAAAACTTTTTGAACATGGTTTTTTACGCAGTACAACTTGAAGATATGAAAAGAAAAAGGTTTTACAATAATTGTTTAAAATGTTCACCATTTTTCTGCAAACACAGATTGCATCGCTCCACAAAATTCGTATAGCATTTTCGAATGATGCGGTGATCGATGTCTGATAGCACTCTTGAAATGGCGCCTTCTAGTTCGTCGAGATTTAGATAGTTATTTTCGATGGCGTAAGCTCGATCTTTGACGTAACTCCAAAGCCAGAAGTCAGGTATCGTCAAATCGGGAGACCGAGGTGGCCATTCCTGAGGTCCTCTACAACCAATACATCTTTGTGGGAAATGTTTATCCAGCCACGTTCGCGCTGCAATGCTGAAATGCGGGGGTGCACCATCATGTTGATACCAGTGTTGCGTGTTATCCCCAACAAAAGGCAGCAACTTTTGATTCAGAACGTCGGCATATCGTATCTGGTTCATTGTTTCACAGATAATACTGAAAGTTATTCCAAGGTCGTAGGAAACAGCTGCCCAAACAGTTAATCCCGGCGATTTCATAGGCACACGAATCAAACGATGTTCATTCTCTTCAGAATAATAAAAAAGATTATGCTTTTGCACATGACCATTAAGGTAAAACGATGCCTCATCAGAAAAAATAATTCTTCTGCAAAAATTGGTGCCATTTTTGTTGATTATCCAAGAACAAAATTCAATTCTTCGATCCGGGTCATCTTCTGTTAACTCTTGTTGAAAAGAAAACTTGAAAGGCTTTACCTTTTCTTGCTTGAGGTAACGATGAACAGAACTCTGTGAAGTACCAAGGACACGTGCAACCCGTCGTTGATTTGCAGTATCGTTTCCTTTCACATACTGAACAACCCTTTCCTTCATATGTTCATCAGATGGTCTTCCTGATCGCGGTTTTGTTGACAAATTCCCCGTTTCTTCGAATTTCTTCTTCCAATGCTGAACCGTTGTTCTCGGTAGCGGTTCACGTTTGAAACGCTCTTTAAAAATTTGACACGCTTTTGTGCAGCTTTCATAAACTATTGAATGACTAGTGATGAAAACTTTATCTTTAATAGAAAATTCAACATTTCCACTTGCTTCAGCCATTGTACTGGCAGTTGGCGCATTTGAGTAAAAGTGAAAGTAAACAAACTAATATCAAACATTTAAAATTTCAATTTCATACATATTGAATAACCAGATAATCAATCAATAGGCCGTAAACAATCAAAGGAATATAATTGAATATGAAAGTCTGCAGAAAACCATAGCTTTTCTTTGCTTTATAAGAGAAAAGGTCGAGTCAGATATCGATCACCGCATCATTCGAAATTGCTGCACGAATTTTGTGGAGCGATGCAATTTGTGTTTGCAGAAAAATGGTGAACATTTTGAACTATTATTGTAAAACCTTTTTCTTTCTATGTCTTCAAGTTGTACTGCGTAAAAAACCATGTCGTAATACATTTATATCATATTCAAAAAGTTTTACATAACACCGCAGTATAGTTCCATATCTTGAAACGACAACTTATGAATCGCACGGTATATTGGATTTGCCAAAAATTCATTGCGTTTTTGAGTACGTCCTAATAAAAAGCTTGAAAATATAAAATGATGGGATAAAATTTAAATTCAATTATATATTCTGAAACCTTAATTTTCATATTATGTTTATACAAAATATTTATTGATTTTTTAAAAAATATTTATTACTTTACCGTCAATTCGAAATGGAAAATCAAAATGAGCATATTCGTCATGTTTTGTTGCATTATTTTCGCAAAAGGAAAACCGCTGTGCAAGCTCATAAGAAGATATGTTTTGTACATGGTAGTGAATCATTAAAACTTCAACAGTGTCAATACTGGTTTTCTAAATTTCGGTCGACCAGTTGAAGTTGATGGCGACAAAATAACAGCACTGATCAAATCTAAACCACATATGACGACAAGAGAAGTTGCAGAGACTCTGGAAATATCAAAATCAAGTGTTGGAAGTTATTTTAAGAAACTTGGACTCGTTAGTAAACTTGATATGTGTTTACCACATGAACTGAAAGAAATTCATTTGGTGAATTCATTTGAAACATTTGCGATTCCATTTTGAAGCAAGAACAATGTGATCCATTTTTGAAGCGCTTGATTATGGGTGACGAAAAATGGATTGTTTACAACAATGTGGAGCGCCGACGATCATGGACAAAACGTGGTGAGCCTACCAAAACGAACCCAAAAGCAGAAATTCACCAAAAGAAGGTTATGCTTTCCGTCTGGTGTGATTTTAAAGGAATTGTGTTTTTTTAACTCCTTCCGAGGATGAAACCATCAACTCAGACAGATATTGTGGTCAGCTGGAGAAATTGGCTTATTCAATTCAACAGGAACGTCCTGAATTGGCAAATCAAAATGTAGTTGTAATTCAGCATGATAACGCAAGACCGCATACAAGTTTTACCACTCGCCAGAAACTCTTATCACTGGGTTGGGAGGTTTTGCCGCACCCACCGTATTCTCCAGACTTGGCCCCATCGGATTTTCACTTATTTAGATCACTACAGAATTCCTTAAACATAAAAACATTCGCCAGTGATGATGACATTAAATCGTTCCTAGACGGTTTTTTTACTGACAAAGGCAAAGATTTTTATGAATCAGGAATAATGAAGCTACCGGAAAGTTGGAAGAAAGTGATTGAAAATAATGGACAGTATATCGTGTAAAAATATTTGTGCATCCATGTCATT
>MQRK01206750.1:405-44785 GCA_001938485.1 Girardia tigrina | reverse complement strand
ATATATATATATATATATATATATATATATGTGTGTATATATATATATATATATTGACCGAGATAATTCATGGCTCCTTCGGAGTACGAATTTTAGAAAACGGGCCCCAGTAGATGTTACAATTAAAATATTGTTTCTAACTAATAAAATTTCTAATTATTTTACAAATAAATCTAAAACACAATTTGGTATCAAAGCAAATTTAGTTTACCAATACAAAATTTCGAAAGTGTGAATCCTTCTACATTTGGTAGACAAATCGTCCCCTCCGTTCTAGAAATGCAGAACATTACAAATCAAGTAGAAAAAGCTCAATTTTGGACAACATAGTGAAATGTCATGGAACTCAAATGAGGGTATATGATAATGTTTTAAGGGTTTTGATTACTATCTTCAATTACAATTATGAAAGAGCCTTTACTGAAGCACTGTTCATAAAGTTTTATAAACCTAGTTTAAATGTGCAAAGTGATTCGTCCAATCATATTAGAGTATTTTAACGTAACACATTTAGACGTAATGGTTATGTTAATATATAAACAAAAAACTTTTTTACTTAAATACAGAACTGATGATGCCAAAAAAAAGGCGAAACATGTTTTCTTATAAAAAATTAAATTTGAAATGGTGTTATTTTAGTCTGAGAATATAAATAATGTATATAATTAAAATATACTTCAAATGAAAGTCTTTTGTCTGACTGTAGTTAATTAACATAGTTAATAATAATAAATATATAATATAAAAGAAATTCAGTATATGAGGTTTTATTTTAATTGGTGACTGGAGGGGGCACTACAATTGTTATTATTAAAAAATTGTTTTCCGATGTTAAATATATTTATTACTTTTAATTTTTATCAAAATAAAATGATCAAAAAAAATTGTCATTAATTAATGCGACTTTGAATTTTATTTTTACAAATTTCCTAAAGAAATGAAAACTATTTTCTGTCATGAAATATTTCCAAACCCAGAATTTTCACTTCTTAAATTGTTCTACAAAATAAATAAAATAAATAAATGCATTTTGAAATTAGTAAAATTTTACTTTACTTTTGAAAAAATAGATTCAATTAAAAAAGTTTTTATTTTTTTTCATTTACCAGTCGTAATATTCAATTGAAAAACATTTTCGATTTTTTTTTCTATAGAATAAATGGATATCAAATACGAATAGCATTAAGGATTATAAAATGATAATTGCATTTTTATCCAGAAATTGTCTGCAGAAACATTTATCAATGAACAATTTTATATAAAAATATATTTTTATCAAATAAGAAACTAAATCTAATGTTGTATTGTTTCTATTCTCTTTGACAATTGTGAGGGACAAAGGTGTTTTCTTGCTGAGGAAGGGGAAGACAATATGGAGGATGAAGCACAATTTCTATTGGGGTACCCTGAATAAATATGACTCCTTTTTAGTTATCAAGTTTAGGTTCATTAAGGCACAATTTATCATACATCTTTATTTCAAATCACGGAAGAAACGAGTAGGAAATAGCCCTAACATTAGACCACCACGCTTAAAACAACAAATCATAACTTTTTTGACTAGTTCTAAGTTTTGACATCTAGTTTAAGATAAACTTTTTTGCTTACGCTTGTTACAAGATATTATATAATAAATTATTTTACCTCTTTAGTCTCACTTTACTCATGAACTGCCATGATTTCTAGAACTTGGTAATAATGCCATGATAATGCCATATAAGCATAGTGCGATAGAATAGATAGGTGATTTAAAAATTATAAAACAGATTTATCTGCGTCAAACGTAGAGGTACTCACCATATCTTCATAACAATGAATTGATGGTACTTTCTTAACCATACCACAAGAGACATTGTTGAAGAACTCAATGTAAACCAATTAACAATCCATCGAGACTCGAAGAAAATTCATACAGATTAAGATATTCGATGAATGGGGGCTTCAAGAATCGAATGCGAGTCAAAACTTTGTAGTGTTCAAGTGTTATATATGCATATTGATATTTACATATTGTTATAGTTATATAGTTATATTTACATATTTTTAGATTAAATTATGACATCTTATAGAAGGTAAATCTACGACAAGACAAACTAGAAGTATATTTTAAGGTAGTTTGTAGATCTCAAAACATGTTAACCTGTTGTGCCGGAAAAAAAATTTATTTCTAGTTGTGAAAAGTTTGTCGATTAATAACGTTTTATTCGAGCCAAGTTATGGCACAAAAAGGTCACTTAGGAACCAGAGAGATAAACAATGATAAACAACAAAATTTCATTTCTAATAACATCATAAATATACTAAATATTGAGAAAAATGTTAAAATCAAGATATGCTTATTAAAATCTATTCATTATCAACAAAAAAGAAACTTGGTCCTGAGATTCAATGGGTTAGGGTTAGGGATCAATGTTCGATGAAAACATAATTGTCCCGAAAATTTTTGTTGTCGCCGTAGTAAAAGACTTTCCATAAAACTGATAAAGAATTTGGTTGAATCTAGTATGTATATGTATTCACAAATACTAAAATTATTTTCTTCAATTATTTAATCACTAAACGATTCTTTAATTTTTAAAAAAAATATTAAATATACTACGTTGTCGCAAAAGTCTTGTCTTTGATCATAGAAATTTATGTACAGTCACATAGACATATAATGAATGTACAGACTAAAATTTCATTACTCATAGAAACGCTTCATATAATATTTATGTTAAAATATTAAAATTTCTTTGTATAGACATCGAATTTAGTTTTAATATTTCATTACGTGCGTCCTGTGACAATGATGAAATTTCAAAAAGAATATTTACGTTTTTATGCATTCACACAATTTAAATTCACCTGTGAACGAAACTTTCATATAACTGGATTCTTTTTGGCCTATAAATTCTCTTTCATTTAGAACGATACAAAGATGGCTGAAAGATTTTAAAGACAAAACAAGAAAACATTTGGTGATGAAGCTCTTCTAGGAAGACTGTGATTTTCAACAGACAGGAAATGGTGGAACAGCACTTTCAGGGAATTCATTTTTATCACTAAGACTACTTGTTTATGTCATTGCGTCTGATAAGGATAGTTGTGCAGGAATCTTGCATAAAATGAGCTATAGAAATGTTTATCGCACGAGGGTTACACATAATCTGAATGAAAAAACAAGTTTCAAAGAGTGCAGTACAGTCAAAATCTTTTACATGTGCCATGTCATGAAGACATCAACCTCAGATATGTAGTATATAGATTTAGTTTGATAATTTGTCTTAATTGAAGCGAAGAGCATGGATTGTTATTTCAATTGCGAAGAGCAAGTGCAATATTTTTCCAATGTATGTGGCATTACACCCATTACATGTAAATTTATAAATGAGATCCGAACATAATCTAAATGAGGTTGGAGATTTATTACAAAATACATTTTGGACTTCATATGTTTGTGATATTATTTTTAAATTAAACGCCTTACTAATAACATGTCTTTCTTTCAAACGTGCCAACACATGCCTCAGGTGCACAAGAATACACACAAGCACAGACACCATCCATATTTACAGTGACTCACGCTACACCACAAAACCGAATTTATAAAACAATGCCTGACTCACAAGCAACCACACGCATACACTAAATCCAAAAGGTGTTCACAGCGTAGGGTCGTACTATGATAAGTTAGCAATTACTTTTCCAAATATGAATATTATCGAAATTAATATTCTGAATACTAGAAATATAATTTTATGTTGATTTACATAACAATTGTAACACATATAGGAAATGATCTCATTATATTAAATTATTAAATTATTGAAGTTTGATTTGACAAATTATCAGAAACCTATTTTATTTTTGCAATACATCAGAAATAACACATATTAGTTGAAGTTTCTATATAATTTTAACACCATCCATTAAGCATTCTCCTTCATTCTATAACTCGTTCTGTTTGTAATGCAACTTCATTCATTCCGGGGGAAACAAAACAATTTAGCTGCCAATTGATAATAATAAAGTTGGGAAACGGTTTCGTTTGCGATACTGTTTTTAGTTAATTGAATTTTTATACATAATTCATTCAAATATAGTTTTATTTATATTATATTTTTATGAGGAATGTTGGGATATGTTATCTTTGTTATTTTACTTCGATTTTCTTCAATTCTTTTAGATTATTATTTAATGAACAAAACAAATTTACTTAAAAATAATATTGACTCTTGAAAATGTTTTTATTGACTTTATATTAATTGTTTTTCTACTTTCCTGCTCTTCGTAACATTTCTTGTTCTCACATTCGATATTAGAACTGTCTCTCCTAAATAGATTTTTAACCCCCGACTTCCTAAACAAATTTGTTAATTTATCTAAAGAGGTAACGGTTCTGTTTTCCAATGTAACAACTTTTTTGCAGAATAGAATTTTAGTTTGAGAAATTGAAAAAATTGGGAACATGGAAATTTTTATCAAAAGACATTAAAAAGAAATAACCTAATATTACCAGACTTTTTAACAGGATTATTCAAGGATCTTGAACTATCGAAATATTATTTGTACGTTAATTCTTAATTTTTTGATATTTTATATTTTATAAATAAAAATTATTGCTTTCAAAAATATTAAAGAATCTTTACTTAGAACAAATTTCCATAATATCTTTACATGTGTAACTTGTTAAATTCAATATCATATATGTTTAATACAAAGACAAATTTGTATAAAACAAGACACTTAAACACTGATTCATTTATGTCTTGAATTTTGAGTCTAAAATGTGCACGTATAAAAATCCGAAAACAGACTTAAAATTTAAGATAGAACGAAACTAAAAGATACAACGGAAATATAGAAGATGTCAAAGAATTTATTATAAAGAATTTAAAGGACCTCCAAGTTTGGATTTTCAAGTGATCAATAGAAAGATACCACTAACAACGTCAATCTGATTTTTTGAACATTTAGTAACATCACAAGCAGAGTTGTCATTATAACAATTATTCAAACCACTTTCGATATTAAAATATTTCTGATATTCATACTAATTTTTAAAATAAATAAAAAAATATTTATTAATAATTCTAAATAATTCTAATTGGTTAAAATTAAATCTATAAGGGATTTAAATTTTCATTTCGCCAAAATAATTTATTATCTTTTTTATTTTAAAAGTTAAAATAAAGCAATTAAATACAAAATTTTAAAATTAAAAATTAAAATATTTTATGTTAATATGCTCATTAAATATTTTAAAATTAAAAATGATAAGAAAACCATTAAAGATTAAATACATAAAAAAATAAAAAAATATTTAGTAAAAATATTTTTAGTCATAACAATTTATATATTTTAATATAAGTTATGAAACAATTGTAAATAAATTTTAAAATAAATTTTTAGTTTTAATGCAAAAATTATTTTATAAATTTAAAGTTTTAAAATTTGCTAAATTTTTAAATTTGAATCGAAAAAAATTTTTTAATCGATTAATTTTTGGCGTGATAATTGAATTAACAAAGGAATTGTTTAAATATGTGAATTGTTATAATAAAAATTTTGGTGTTAAATTATGAGTCTTGATTTTAGTGATAATGAAAGTGGCATAAACGCCACTTACCAAACCTAAACATTTTTAAAAAAGAACACTTAAATTAATATTTTACATTCGAAAATTTAAATATTACATTTGAAAAATATTTTAAATATTTTTACTTTAAAATTAAATTAAATTATTTTCAATTAGTAGGAATCAAAGAAAATATTAATCATCCATCTGTGCAGGAGAGGCACAATCCGAATCAACACACTACATGCACAATATCATCAAACATTCAAAACATTCCTCATAGGTACATTGCCTTTTAGAAACCCGAGCCATTGTGAATTTAATAACAAATATGAAAAATATTAAAATCAGAAAAACGAAAAATAGTATCCTTTATGCAGATGAAACAAAATTATGAACATAATATTATGTGACTTAACGTAACCTCAAAGAATGAGGAACTCAAAAAGTTACAATTATACGACCGTGAGAGAATATTCGTTCCTGTGATGTTTTGAATGTTGTAATTTGTGTTGTCTCTCTCAAAAATAATTATCAAATTATAAAAAATTAAAATTGAATAAATTTCTGTATTTTAATTTTATTAAATTTAATTAATGTAAAATAAAGAAAATAAAATTTTTTAAATAATTTTTTAATAAATAATTTTAAGTAACGAGATTTATTTCAATAATTTTTTTGGCATTTATTTTCAAAAAAGAGATTATTATTTATCCCCAAATAAATTAAAAATAATGCACAAGAAAATAAATCTCCAAATGTATTTCTTGTTGCACCAGTAACAGCCACATTTGCAACTGCGAGTTTTTAAAAGGACCAAGTAATGAAGCGACCACAAAGGACATTCAATAAGTATTTTCGAAAAGACTTTCCAGATTCCTGAATGACGAATTTGTCATAACAAATCGTAACTGCTCTGAAGGACCTTCTGGCATTAGCAAAGAGACTGCTCGTGATTGAACAATATTCCTAGGATTATCAATGTAAAAATTACTGAGAGATTCGACTACTCTTTGTTATTTTAAAAATATTGTATAATATTCAAATGCCGATGCGCAAAAAAAGCGCAACAAGCTCAACCGCGCCTCTAAAACCATTTTGTTTTTCGCACATCCTGAAACATGTCGATTTATAGAATGTGATAAAAGATGGGTTCTATGCAACAGCGTCCGAAGAAAATGAAGCGGGAAACATGGAGCTACTTAATCTAAGCCTAATGCCAACTTGCATTCAATAAAAAGGAGGATGTCTGTTTAATGTGACTGAAAAAAAATATATTTCTTCAAGTATAAAAAAAACTATAGCTGTCAAGTTTTGTGAACGATTCAGCAAACTCAGAATAAAACTGTTGTCTAAATATTGAGATTTGGGGGAAAAATTGTTGGTCTTCTGAATGATCATACTACACAAAATATCAACCAACTATCTTTTGGTATTCTTATAAAAGGAAATGATAAAATCATAAATTAAAAAAAACATTTTCAAAAAGAAATTATTGTATTTTATTTTTAATTCATAATAAAATGTTGCAATCATTTGAATTTCGATGTACACTATGTGAAATGTCATACAAAAGGAAGGGGTGGCTGACCAGTCATCTCAACTGTGATTATCTCGACGACAGTAAAGGAGGCGATAGGTATTGAAGAAAAACATCTGACTTTTAGAATAGCAGATCTCATTTCAAATGAAGAGTTCAGATGCCCCTTTTACGGCTGAGCAAAATCTACGAATACAGCCGAAGGTAAGCAAAACCATAGATATACAACCCATGGCTGGTCGTTTCTTACAGGGAAGTCGAAAAGATGTCGGAGACCGAAACTATCTGACCCCGTTGGAGGCCTATCGAGGGGGCTGATAATGACTCTTAAGTTTAGGTGGATCCTCTAAAGAGTTTAGATGCTTAATACTATTCCAAAGAGATGGGAGGCCCAAAACCATTTGTTATTATAATAATTATTTATTAAAAAATAATCAAGAAATATAGAAAAAAATTTCATTAACATTTAAAAGATTTCTTATTTTTTTATTGTTTTTTCCTAGTAAGTTTTCCTTCTACATTTAATAATTTTAATAATCATTTTTTTCGTAACATTTTATTTTGAGTTTTTTCTATTTAAATTTGAAATTAAAAATCGTAATATATAATTTTATATGACATACATTGATTCAACAATAATTAAAAATTAATAAAATAATTATTTAATATATTTCTACTTAATGGAAATATTGTAAATGAATTGCTAGAATAAAATATCAAAAAATATTTTTTTTGTATAAAAAAGGATTACAGAAAATGTTTTTAACTCATTTATAATTAAAATTTAAACGATAGTTTCAAAATACATTTAAAATAAATACATTTTAATTAGCTTACTTTCTATATATATAACAAACGCCATTTTAAAAGTTTTTTATTTCCCAAAACATGTTTCGCCATTACGGCATCATCAGTTGTAATAGTAATAAAATAATAATTAATTATAACATGATATTATTTTTAAACAATTGATGATAATAATATAAATAATGGCGATAGTAATGATAATAATACCAGTAATAAAGTAATAATAATATTATGGCAATAATAATAATACTTTTTTTTAAATCAAAATAATAATAATATTATTTATAAAAGTAGTAATAGTTAATAAAAATAATATTACTAGATTTGTTTTTTTTTATTTTTTACATATTTTTATTTAATTATTTTATATCCCTAATAACTTCCACGTGTCCCTGAGCGCTAGCTCAAACAACTGGAAGCCAGAAAGGAATCGAACATCAAAATGAATTTTAGTTTTATACTTAATATATATTTTTGGTTTATTTTTTACTTTTTTAGGGCTCGAAGCGCAAGGGTGTTTTAATGTTTTAATATTTTCAATTTCAGGATCTCAACACATATCATGAATCACACAACTCATTGATTGTCCTTTCGGTATTCTTTGGTGCCGTATAAATGAGAGAAAGTGTGTGATGCACTTATTTTGGCAACAAAAACTTAAAATAAGCGCAGGTGAGCTCATCTTTGGGTACTCTTATTTGAGGAAAATACCGCTATCTTGAATTCTGATTAATATTTAAAATCATCAAAAAATCTACATCTTAACTAAGAGTTTGTCCCTATCCAATCGGTCATCCATGCAAAAATATCCCATATCCCTTTGTATATTGCTACGGTATAAAAAACCATATCAAAATATGTTATTCATATATAACAAATAATAAACACTAAAATAGGATATGGAAAATTATAGTTTTCGCGGAAGTGAAATAACTATACAACAAAATGCAAGATTTATTGTTTTTACTTGGGATTCCGGAAGAATATGACAATTTCAATAAAACTTTATAATTCATGGGTCTCCAGTTTTTATGTTCTCAATATGAAATACCACTTTTTATATGTAATAACATCTCAGCATGGTATTTCTTTCTATAAATCATTGTGATTGTTTGATGATAGAAGATGTAAAGAATATAATACACTCGTATAAATATTTTTTACATAATTTATGCAGTAAAATTTAAATATTTATCTAGCGAGAATCGGTAGTAGCGACGGGCGGTGTATACAAAGGGCAGGGACGTAATCTGCACAAGTTAGTGACTTGTACTTACTAAGAATTCCTCGTTCAAGTGAGATAATTTCAATCCACTATTCCTGACACAACAGTGTTTTAGTAGGTTACTCGGCCATTTCTAGCTAGGAAAAAAACTCGCTGCTACTGCCATTATAGTGCGTGTGCGGCCCCGGACATCTAAGGGCATCACATACCTGTTATTGGTCCATTTCATTTAGCTAAACCCTATTAATTTCTCTAAGAAGTCATGTAATTGCGATTAAACACAATCACACTATTTAGTAGGCCATAGTGTCGTTCGTTAACGGAATTAACCAGACAAATCGCTACACCAACTAAGAACGGTCATGCACCACCACAAAACACGCGGTGGTTTTTTAAACATTAATTTGATTTTAATTATTTAAAAATTTACAAAAATAAAATCAATCAAAATCAGTATTTAAAATTTACAATAATAAAAATTAAAAATTTGAATATTTAATCTAAATTTAAATAAATTAGTTTAAGATTACAAGAATTAAAATATTGATCATCAATCTAATTAAGAGATGCGCAATCCCAAATCAACACACAAAATTTAAACATGCAAACACTACACAAAAACATCAAAAAACCAAATATTCCTCACAGTAATATTGGTGGACATAATGAAGTTTTCTAGATCGGATGTGAAAATTACTGATTTTAAAATATTGTGCAGTAATTTTAGAAATTATTGGGAAAGAGTTACTTGTGAAACATTATTGATTAAATTACATTAACCCATCAATTAATGTCCATACAAGTGCCTCTTCCGCTTTTTAAGATTATTTTATTATCTATCACATATATATATTACAGCACAATTGTCGTTAATTCAGCCTGATGATGATGGAAAATCCACCGAAATATATTGCAAGAATAGAATTTCGTTTTATCAATGATGTAATTTGTAATAAAATGCTTTGAAATCCAGAACTTAAATACACTTTTGATTTTGTTATTTTAATATTTCTTAGTTATTTTATTATTTTAGTTGTTTTCTAAAAAATGGTTTCGTTGAAGTACCGTTTTCCCAAAATAGTTGCCAAAGATAACGTGAAACCTCATAAGTACTAACGGTACCTCTGTAACCAGTCGGTCATATTAGAACAAAATTGAGTGCTATGATAAACGAAATTTATTTAATAATGATAAACATTATTTTATTACTTAAAAAATAATATAAAATTATTGATAATTAATTCTGAAATTTAGTTTTAGGGTTTGGCTGTTATTTAAATAAGGGGCACGTTTTCCTAACAGCTCCTATCAATTTTCACAATACAAATGTTGTTATTTAAACTGGCTTTAACCAAAAGGCCAAATTACCCGCCAGGTAAAACAGTAACATCTTGAGGCATTTTCTGGCGGGTATTTATCAAGAGATTATTCTCTACTAAGTATTAAAATGACGATTTTTTATCAAAAAATCTACAAACTTGAAATAGATCAAATTTCAACTGAAAAAATGTTCTTAAGAAAAGTTATTTGTAAATGTTTTTTGTTTAAATTAATCATAATATTTTAAATAAAAATAATTCAATTCGTCTTTTAGGTCTCATGCGTGGTCAAAGAGGTATTTGTTCGAATGATATGACAAAAGATTAAATCCTTCGTGTTAACATCAGCACTAATTATTATTACAACCGGATTTGTTTTCACATTAACGTAAAACTTTCGACAAACTTCGTCATTTTCTATTAAAACTTGTTTTATAATCAAATCAAACGAGTCAATTATTATTAAGGGTTTTTCGATCTATTTTCCAATCCGTGCAATCAGTTTTCCAATTATGTTTTTGAAAAAAAGCCAATTAATAATTACTAAATTTGTTTTCCAAATTTTAAATTAAATATTTTTTATTTGAATAATGACCGTTATGAGTAATTGAAGAATAATTTATAATCTTTCTGTTTTGAAGTTATTTCATTGGTCTTCTTAAATTTTTAAAATTTTTAAAATGCCGGGTCCATACAGCTCCAGGAAATGGTTGAATAACCTCTTCCATTTGTTTTTAGTTTTTTCTTTAAAATTAACAAAAAATAATTTAAAATAAAATGAAAAATTTTACCGCCAAAATTGGAAAATGGATCCAAAAACCCTAAATCATTTTGTAAAATTCAGTGGTACATGAAACTTAAATTTCTAATTTTAAATATTAAATCCAAATGTATAATGGTATAATTATGATTTTATCATCTAACACCAATTAACCTTCAGGACGTCATCTGTTAAAATGATAATCTTCCAATCTGTGCAGTAAGAATTGTTAAAGAATTGCAGCAGCGTCATTTTGTTACCACAATAACCAGACCTCAATATTATCAAACATTTATATTCGATTTTTGAGATAAATATAAGAAGTCAATTTCCGCCACAATCGATTCTAAAAGACCTAGAATCAAGGTCCTAGAGTGTTTTTAACTGAAGAATGGCCTGAAATTTCTTAAGAAACAAGTGACAATTTGTATGAATCAATACCTCTTAGAATTGAGATTGTTTTTGTCGTAAAAAGGAGATCTACACATATTAAAATATACTTTGTTGGTCATTCAAAGTCTTTCGACTATTTTATCCTACCCCATAAATAAGAGAAATTTAGTACAAATATGTCGGAGCGGAAGCCGTGTCTCCATATTAAACATTTTCCCATTGATTAATTTTCAAAATTGATTTTTTATATTTTTTTCAACCAAATATCGAGTTTTTTTTGATGTTTATTATTTCTGATTCTAATTGTAATTTGTCTTTACCTTTTTGGGTCGATTCCATAAATTATTTTTGAGTACACTTCTTTAGCTTTTTTTAATTCAAAATCAGACATCACTGACTTTTCGAAATCTCGTTTTTATTGAACGCTTCAATATCAGATTCTAGTGAAGTCAGTGGTAGCAGTAAATACGGGAATCTTTTAATGCATTTATGAACCGGAAAGAATCTTAGATGAAAACGTTCGTGGATAAATTAATAGCCATTGGAAATTCTTTGAAATGTAACAATAGGAACTGGAATCGGATATTTTTAACAAAAAAATTAATAAAGAAACAAAGGCTTTTTTGTTTTTAAAAATTTTTTATTGATTGAAATTGTGATTAATTCTGATAGAAATTTTTTACATAAAATTGGAGCACACACACATACAAGATCCTCCAATCAAAATCATTTTAAAACAAAGACATACATTTAATCAATCATATTTTCTAACATACAGATATACATTAAAACATGCATTTAACAGTTTTTTACACGCATACATCCACATTTCCTTTGTACAAAACAAACATAATTTGAAGTCCATTTTACAAACCTTATCGATATTCATTTTATGGGAAATGACAACTACTCATGACTTTTAAAATTATCCTGGTGAAACACCACAAATTCATCTTCAATAATAATGATAATAAAAAGGAAAACAAACATCTAAGTTTAATCAAAAAAGCCGAATTATTTTATTTAAGTTATTTATTTACTTTATTTAATTAAATTAATAATTTTAATTTTTTTAATTTCTTTTACTTATTTACTTTAATTTTATTTTACTTAATTATTCAATTAGTTAATTTATTAATTATATATTTTATTTATATACTTTCCTTAAATTTTGGCAAAATGTTCGACCAATGAACGACTTTCTGTTCCATATGTATTATTTAGAACTGTTATTAGTGAAAAATTACAATTTTTGATAAAAACTGAAAGAAAGTGATTTAATATTGATATAATAGTTTTTTCTTTTATAAAAATAAAAAGTTTTTAGGTCGAAATAAGTCATATTTTCTAGTTTTTAAGTCAAAAATGTCAAATTTTTAGGTCAAAATTTGAAAATTTATAGGCCCAAAATTCAGGTCACCCTAGTTATCATTGTTTAAAAAGGCCTTAAAGAAATATTTTGATAAGTTAATATCATTGATTTAAACATTTTTGGGTTTATTTTTGGTCAGCTTACTGCTGAGCAACTTTGCGTTACGAAGTCGATTTATCGACAACAAAAGTAGAATCTTTTAAAACATAAATCACAATTATAAAATGTTATAAAAACTTTTTAATGAAACGAATTTGAAAATTGATTACACCCAGGATGACTTTTACTTTTTAAAAAAGATTTGATTAAAAGTTTTACGCCTAAAATTCATCGATAAATCTTCGTACTATAATTAAGTTTTGCAAAACTTTGATTTTAAAAATTTGCTTTTATTAAAGAAAAACTACATTAAATTAATTTTTAATAAATAATGAATTTATTTAATTACAGTTTATAGGTTTAAAAGCAATTATCCGACAGTTAAAAGTGAACCTACTCGATATTAAAATATATTTTGTTGATTATTCAAGGCGTTTCCATTATTTTGTCCAACCCCGGTATATATGTATATACTATATATGTATATGTAAATACTCCCTCTGTCCGAAAATAAGAGTCATATTTCTAAATATTATGTGTTTTTATTGATTTAAATGGTATGAAGAGATGACGTCTTCATTAATAAACATAATTCATCCGTTCTAAACATGAATTAATTGCAGTTGTTGAAAGAGCTTTGAGAATTACGATAGCACGAAATTGGACAATATTTTCTTAACTTTACAAAGTTGTATAGATTGTATTATAAGAAAAAAAGGGACATATATACAATATCTCATCTAAAAAAAGAAAAATTACGAAGAGAATCAAAATTACCAATATCTTGAAAATGCTCTGACGAAGCAATGAAAATTTATAGAAGTATTAATTTATAACTTTTTTTATATATAAATAATGTATGTGAAAAATTGTAGTTTTTAACACATTGAATGCTGAGTACGAGATATCTCGTACTTCAATATTCATTAGTTAGACGCTAAGTACGAGATATCTCGTACTTTGGCTTACATTACTAAGACGCTAAGTACGAGATATCTCGTACTCAGCATTCAATGTGTTAAATGCTAAATAGGCAACAATGTAAACTTTTTTGTCCCACGCGTAGCGCGCGTAGCAGACGTTCGGTGCATGATGTCAACAGCAGTCAATGTGTTAATAAAAACTTATTAGTTTGTTTGTTTATAATGTCTTTTTATTTTCATTAGTTATTTTAAACTAAAAAAAATGAAATGGGACTTTCATTTTCGGACAGAGGGGGTATAAAATGAAATGAATTTTTCATAGATATATTCATACGAAATTTGATTCTTAAATTGCAGTTATAAAAATTATAAATTGTAAACTTTCAAAAATATACTAAGATTAATAATTACTTTAATTAGTGGTAAATAATAACAATAATTAATTATATAAAATTAGGGTGACCGTATGAGAATATTTTTAATGAAGCATCCGTTCCTTCGTCTATTGTTCGTTGTCAGTTTTTTCTTTACTATCAAATCATATGTTATTTTAATTAAACATATTTTGTAAATTAATCAAAATTAAAGAAAAAGAGTTTAGTTGATCTTAATAAAAAGTTAAATATGTATATTGAAATAGCATTTTGCTAAGAAAATGTTTTAGTGAATGTTTGGCATTTCAGGTCAGAAAAGTTTAAAGTTTTAGATGTTCTGGACTAAAATTAAACAAAATGTAGTATAACTATTTTAGTAAGTAAACTTTACAGGACTTTATTCCTAAAATGTCTGATTGTAGAATAGATTATGCAGCACCGTTTCGACTCTCCGCCGCCGCAATAATCCATCTCTGAAAACGGTGAAAATGATAAATTGTGCCCCTCCTTTCGTTCCTCCCATTTTGAATTGAATGACAATATTGCTGATTTATTTGCTGCTTCGTTTGATGAATTCATACAGTTATATTTTATATAAAAATATGAAATTAAAATTTAATAAAAAAATATATTAATAATTAAATCAGGTTTGAAACCCGAACAAAGATGTCTTTATTTGGGCTATTGTTATCAGTTTTTTTGTCCAATGACTCTTTGAGTCTAGTGAGGCTGAGCGTGTCACAAATATTATAAATGATTGACTTGATTGGCTCGCAGTAATTTGTCAACCAATCAGATCAATCAACTTTTTAAGTGATTTTAAAATCGATTTTAAAAGTTTTCATGAGTGTTTTGTCAATTTTTACGAATTTTTTTGACTTATTTTAAATTTTGTGTGATTTATACTTTACGAATCTTGACTGATATCGATTGTTTTCTGTTACTTGCAATTTAACTTTTCGATTATGAATACTGTTTCTTATTTAAAACGAACGAATATTAGATTGATTCACAATTTTTTATCTGATTTTATGATTTCAGTTAATTGTTTCAATTCTGACTTAGGAATTTTTGTGTCACCGTATAAAATGATAATTTACAGTTACTTATTCCATCTAACAAACGAATTTTCATTACTGAATATACTTCTTTATGAACAATTTTTTTCAATTAACGAATTTAAATATATTGAAAACGAAATATCAATGGACAATCAATCATCAAAATATGGACCAAGCACAAAAAACATGACTAGGTTACCACCGGCCAGTCTTTAGGGTAACTTGGAGACTCCACCAGACAAATTTACTTAAATTAACTAAAAGAAATTGACATAAATCGCTCAGCAAATCTACTAACGATACTGTGTTGATATTCGTAATGATATTTAGGTGGTGCTGTAAATAAATATTTATACTAACTTATAAATGAATGCTTGTCAACGATGTCGATGTTACTATAAATAGATCTCATATTTAAGGTAGCCAATTAAATTAAACAAGTGCATTCTTAGAGATCTAAAGTTGGACTCGTAACTTTAAAAATGAACCAAAAATTGTTTTTAAAATGCAAAGAGAAGGAAGAGTGATATGAATTTTAGGGGAAAAGCAGAAATTTGGAATGAAAATTTATTTTGAGTGAGTTTGCATTAGATCTTATCATTAGTCGAAGCTCCACTTACGCCACACTTAAAGATTTTGGATTTTGAAATTGTTTTCGTGATTTTGAATTAATGTAATTGGACATTTTAAGGCTTCTATTCTCTAATCTAAAATAAAATTTATCGCATCTTTATAGAACATGTCACGTAAATAATTAGAATTTTTTAAAAATATATTTCATTCATTTCTGAAAGTCATAGATTAATTGTACGGAGCAATTTTTCAGATTTTTTCCAAATTGTTAGTGATAAATCTGAAATAATGTTTAAAAAAAATAACATTATATATTTACATAATATGTTAATAATTTTTTGATCTCAAATATTTAGAATTTTTATATATATTGCAATATTAAATAAAATTATCCATCATTTTTAATATAATTTACTTTATTAAATTTACTACCAAAATTAATTTCTATAAATTAATTAATTTTCATAAATTTATTAAAAAAATATTTGTTCTTCAAAGGTTAATATTTTTTTAACACAAAAAATCATTTTATCATTTAATTGAAACAAAATTGAATTAATTAATACTTTTACAATTTTCATTAAGTTTAAATTAAAAAAGAAATAATCAAAAATTAAAATAAGAATAAAAAATTTTTTTCATAATTTTTCATCAAAAAAAAGAAATTGAAAATATTTTCCAATTAAATCTTCACAAAAAAACTACACTAATTAAAAACAAATAAAATTTGAGATTTTATTTTATTTTAAAAGAAATATATTAATAATTTCAGGTAAAAATAATTGGTAAAAAAGAGAAAAAACAGAAATTAATTAGTTATTTCTGACAGTAAATTGTTAGAGTAACAAATAGAAGTTGTTGACGAACAAATAAATGCAGAATTTCTGAGGGCAGAAGCAAATTTGCTTTAATGAACTTATCTCTATTCCTGTATTATAACAGAGAGCCACCTGAGTTTCCTTAATGAATATCAAGCTTTTCACATCGTACTTTCAAAGAAATATTTATCAAAAATACTTTTAAACTTTCTCCATATTTGTAGAACAAGTATTAAATTTATTTTGAAAAAAGATAATATAAAAAATAGTAAAATGAGCATTAAGTGAATTGGTTTTTCCTTCTGCTTCTTTCAGTCACTTAGCAACAGAGTTCATAAAATTATATTTTTCCCTTCTTTAGAAGCATTATTTGATTAATTATGGTCTCGATATAATGCATAATTATTCTCTTTAATAACGAAAACAAGGGCGACCCTGTCGATATTAATTAATAAAAATATAATAACAATTAGTAAATCATTTTTCATTTTTTTCTTTAAAATTTCATTTTCTTCTCTTTGTAAAATTAATTGAAAGAAAAAAGTTTTCGTTTTTTAATAAGCTAATGTTTTTTTTTATTTAAAAAAATAAAATTTATGAATGGAAATATTTTTTGAACTTGTTAAACGCCACAAGAGTCACCGGAGCCGGATGTTCCCATTCTCCTTGGGATAGGGCGTTTGATATACCGCTGGCAACGATGATCGTCTGGGAGATGTTTTGTCTTTTAGGGAAATAATTTTATGAAAACACAAAAAAATAAATTGAGACTAATTAATTATTTCTGTTTTTTTTGTTATTTATATTTTATTTTTATTTTGAAATTGTAAAAACATTGATAATGATAATTCCGTACTTTTAGATTTTAATGTTGAAGGGTTATCCAAGAAATCTAACTCTTGCCTTAAGCGAAAATTGAGTGAATAACCATGGATCTCCTTTTTATAATATTTATCATTAGTATTCATAAATATACATAAATATATATTTTTTGAGAAGTGTTTGTAACATCAATTTGAGAAATCATTTTAACTCAATTTATACATTTTTTTAAAAAATTTTCAAAAGAAATTTTCAACTATTTTCTTAATTAATAATCGTTTCGCCGATCTCTATTTTCAAATAATTTTCATTTACTTAAAATTTCAATCAAATTAAAATAATATTGTTTTTTTTAATTTTAAAATTTTAATAAAAATATTTTAAAATTTGTAGTTTGTTTTAATCTTTTTATACTTTTTTTTAAATTTGTTTTTTTTTAAAAAGATGTTTTTTAAGCCGAAGATGTGGGGATGTGCGGGGCAGTTGTCAAGTATCAGGGCAATTCGACGTTTGTTAGCTGCCATTTTCTTATCCAGGTCTCGGATCCACTTGTCGAAAAGCCCCGACGTCATCCACGCTTTTCTTTGTGAGGTGTAGAGAGTGGGAAGATGCTTCCAGCCTTGAAAGCAGCGTGGCTTTGCACTGCGTTCGATTACTAGTACTGGAAGATTTTCGCCAGCCATGTTGGCTGCCACCAACACTGTGATACGGGCTTTCGATTGCTTTCCGCCTTTGCACTGTTGTCCTTTGAAGGTTAACGTGTGCTTTGGCATTGCACACCAAAACAATCCTGTCTCGTCTGCGTTAAAAATGTCCGCGAGAATAACCGAAAGAGTAGTTGCCAACCAGTGATTCACTGCATCCGCTTTCACAGACTCACTCTCACCATACACTGTTTTAGAACCAACGTTGTGTCTTTGTTTCCTGCGGTTTATCTATGAGAGACTAATCTCCACATCCCTCATACCAAGTTCGCGAGCGAGATCCATTGCTTTTCTTTGTAGGTTCAGACCAGTGATGCCAATATTTTGCGGATGGATGTGTTTGAACCAACGGAGGAGGGCTGCGTCTACATGTGGGACAGATGATTGCCGCTGCCGTTTGACTGTTGGATTGTTTGCACCTCCCTGAAAAGCTCCTTGCAGCTCATCTTTCTTCATAATTTTTGTTATTGTAGTCCGATCCACACCAAACTTTTCAGCCACTGCCTTCTGCTGCTGCCCAGAATCAATTTCATTTATAATCTCAATCTTCAAAGCGAGGGATAAATCAGCACGTTTTCTTTTCATTAACATGATGCTTTGCATGCGTCACGTGTACAGCAATAATGAAATCGCCGACTGAGTTGAGTGGATGTGTGACTGGATGATAGTTATTGTACAGATACTATACGCCTGAGCAACACACCTACAGTATCATCCGTCTTGTGCGAGTGCTTGTGGGTACCAAGACTGGTTGCTGGGAATATCGATGAGTGTGCAAATCAAATGCACCCACGCAGCTACTCATGTCGCTATCTCCACTCAGCATGATGATTCTTTTAAAGAGCTCCATCATCATACAGGCGTTATACTGCTGGTGGGCCCATGACAATGTACATGTGTGTGTATGTGCGCAGAGCCGCAGACACGTGAGTGCTTAAATGTGATATTATGCGGCCTCGTCGCCGGCTGGGCATACTAAATCATGTTGATATTAAGCAGATTGTGACAATAACCGACGTGATAATAAACGAATATTTTTGTTAAGGACACAGTAGAAGTTCGCCAGAGAATCTCCACCATGTTGATAATAACTGAATGTGGATATTAAGCAGTGTGACATTAAACGGATTCAACTGTATTTTTAAAAAGTAATTTTTCTTTTCCATTAAATATTGAATTAATTCTATTATTACACTGATTTATTCAAACAATTTTAAAAATATAGAAACAACAAAATAAAAAACGAAATATGGACTTCGATTATTTTTTATCTTTTTCAATATATTATTTGTTATTATTGTAGACAAGCTGCAGAAAGAAGGAAACACGTATCGATCCAGATACATTATTTATACTAAAATCATAAAACCGCATAACTTTGTAATGAAATTCGCCGGTAGAATATACAATATTTAATTCATATTTTAGTTATTAACAACATTTTTCTGTTGCAATGATATAATATGTTCGACGGTCCTTAGAGAATAAAGGATAATTCCCCTCGGATCTACAATTAGTTGCTCAACATTCCAACACATTAGATTGACCTCAATCGATCATTACTTATTTGTCGTACTTCGTTCTCAATTGATACTAATGAGACTTAAAGTCCGCCATACATTTATTTATTGTCTGTAATTCCACAATGACTTATACGTGGTAGAGGAAGAAATATTGTAATTATTTTAGGACAATCTCAAATAACGTCAGTGTCAGTTACGTCGATATTCGAATTCATAAAAATATTAATTATTAGATAATCAATGAAAATATATTCATAATAAAAATCGAATAAATTTTAATAATTATTTCGCCATTATCGATATTCTCAATAAATCAATTTTGTTTCTTTTTGTAAAATGTTTTCAATCTTACAAAATCTCATTAGAATTTATGATTAAATTAAATTAGATTTTTACTATTTGTTATTGGTTCTATATTTTTTTTAATATTTATTCTATCTAACGGATAACATGAAATAGTAGGACACCTACTATTTTAATAGTAGGTGGAAAAAAAATTGAAAAGGCGCCCAATATTGGTTTACACCTACTATTTGGTGCTTTTGTTTTGAACTTGTCTTAAACTTGAAAAATAAATAAGAATTAAACTGGAAAAATAACGATACACCTACTATTTGATTCCACCTACTATTTTAATAGTAGGTGGAAATTTTTTTGAAAACTTCATCACACCTACTATTTCATGTCCACCTACTATTTGATGTTATCCGTTACTTTTTATTTATTGATTCTACAATTGACAAAATTTTTTATTAAAATTTACAGAAAAAATTCCTTATATTTCCTTATTTTGTTTGGTTGATATGAAGGTAAAATGCAAAAAAAGGTTTTTGTCTGAATTTAAGACTGTTTGTTCATATTTTGAAAGAGGAACAAGAAGACAAGTCCATTCTTCAAGATCAAAATTAAATTACTTTGTATTAAAATGTAGAAAATAAGAAAGCACCAGTTTTCAGTGAAGTATCAATATAAGTAAAAGCATTTATATGATATGTAACGCACGTTTGTTAAAATACAAAAGAAGAGAGAGTAGGATTGTATAAATAAAATTTTTAAAAAAATAACGAAACAAGGAAAGATTTCAGATTTCTTTTTAATTAAGACAATAAAAATTTAAATTTAGAATATTATTAAAAAAATCAATTTAAAATTTAAGTAGAGATCATGAGATATATTAAGTATTTTCTTGCCAAAATAAATTTAAGGGAAACTCTTCCGTTTCCTCCCGCATCTGGAAAACGTTTTTCCAGAGTTTCTTTTCAAGCAATAAATTTTAAATCATTATTATCCTTAATTTTCGAATAAACTATTTTCAATAGTTTTCAGAAATAATATTTTTGCTGAAAAAATAGTCTTACAACTGGTTATACTTGCTGCACCTGCCGAGTCAGTTTCTATAACCGGTTTTGCATGGTAACACACAGTCAAAATACTACGTATATATAATTTAATACAATAAAAATTTATTAAATAATAATTTTTAAAACATAAAAAAATTGTGTTTAAAAATAATTCTAATTAATTAAAAAAACTTAAATGATTTTTTTTCAAAAAAAAGTGTTTAAATAAATCAATTTTCCGTGTTTGGTTATACGACACCGGACGTCGAGTTTCAGATAGAACTTACTCAACAAGTGCAGCGATTTATAATATCTTAGTCATACGAAGAATTTACATACTTTATCGACAAAAATATGTATATGTCTGTCTAATTTATTTCTTTAGGTCCTGCTATTATCATATATAATATTTCACAGTTAATTTAGCAGGATTATTATTAGTTTACAATCAACAATAATTTAAATAGATAGATTATTAAATGGCGGGGGTCATCTTTCAGTGTACTTTAATTTCTGTTCTTCAGTTTATCCGACTTAAAACGACATCTAACGTAAATAAAAAGCAGATAGTTCAACGCTTAAAAAGTTTTGTAAGTTTAATTATTCATACCAAAAAAATAAAACTTTGTATTAATAATAAAGTTTTTAGCTTATAGGGAAACTCTATTCATAATATATATTCCTTTTTCATTTCATTTAAACAAGGGAAAAGATTATTTAAATTCTTCTTATTATTATTATTATTTTTATTAATATTATTATTAATTATAAAATGAAGAATTATATTCAACTTTTATTAATATGTCACAAATTATTCTTTTCTGTTAATGTGGAAATATTTCTTTAGGAGACTTTAGCAATCAATTTCTCATGACTTCATTAAAAATTACTTTATAACTTATTACCCTAAAATATAAGGTATAAAATAATATGAAGTTTTTAGAAATTAATACTCAAAATTAAAAATATTCTTTATATATTCTGTCCGAGCAACTTATACTTAAAAATTATAATTATAAAAATTAATTAATAAATATTCACCAATATCATTTCCTTTAAAAAATGGAGTTTTTTATAATTAGTTAAATAAATTTAGGTATGATTATTAAATATTTAAAATTTAAACATACATTAAATAACTTTCAAATAATAAGAATTAAAATTTTAAATCCCTGGGACCCCTCTTTTAAAAAACATTAAAATAATTAATTACAAAAAGTATTTATCACACAATAATAAAAGCTTATTATATAAATCAATTAAATTACAAAATAATAAATATTCTCAAAAAAAATTCTTTTTTGCCAACTAATATTTATTTTATCAAATAAGAAACATTATTTTTTAAATTTTCATTTCTTTCATCTATTTTTCCCATTTTTTATCCATGTGAAAACAAGACAATAAAAAATAATGGAAAAAATAATTCCATATTCTGTCATTTGATATTAAATAAATAAAATAAATTTTATTTATTTATTTTTGGGAAATAAGATAAATTTTGTTTTGTTTTCTTTTATTCCCAAAATATTTTTTAAAAGGAAATTGGAGCATCAATGAAAATGTTTACGAATAATTTTGATGATTTTTTAAATATATTATTTTTTTAGAAATTTGAAAAAAATATTTCAAATAATTTATTTGAAATAATAAATTTATTGCATATGTGAAATATTACAAAATTATATAAAATATTGCGCTATCAACAAATTTAGAAAATGTCTCAATTCGTATTGTACTACTATTGGTCGAGAACAGATTTAACCTTTGACTCACCTTTCCTTTATTATGTATGTGTGCATTATATTTTTTTCAATATATTTTAGTTTGGAATCCTGTCATCTAACAGTAAAATAAGAAACACCATTAAAATTGCTTAAATATTTATTTTTCTCTTTTTTGACAAATTTGAACGATCACAAATTATTAATGATCATCTAATTATTAATGTTGGGAGCGTTGTTGAGTTCATAAAAAATTTTGAATTTACAATCTTATCAAATTAATAATTAAACAATTACATTCCGTAAAATATTGTTATAGATATGTTAAATAAGATTTTCAGATATTTAATGTAAAAATTAATTTATGTAAGAAATAAAATAAATTTTACGGTAGATTTATTAAAAGTTTTATGAAAAGATTTATTATAAAGTAAAAAAGTTAATTTCACATTTGATGAAAATATTTAATTGAAATAAAATAAAAAGTAATATAAAGTTTAATATTTTATTTGCGAAATGAAAATAAACTAAAATATTTTTTGTAACTTTTATTTTACACGATTAAATCGAAGTGAATTAAAAATATAATTATGATTTAATAAAAGACGCAACAAAATCTTTGTGACAAAATTTTAATAAATTCATTTTATAATTTTTTATTAAAAAAAGTATATAATTTTAATTCGTAAAAAATACAATAACCATATTTATATTTATATCAATTCTTATTTATAATGGTTTGTGTAAAAAGAAAATACAAAAGTTCCTCGAAAATATTTATGTAAAAAACTTAAATTGTGAAAGAAATAAAGTTTTGTGTTAATGATAACTTCTTTTGATCAAGAACCCAATAATTAATAAGTTTCTTTTTAACACTTCATAAACATCAGGTGAACCAACAGTTCTTTCCGATTTTAAAAAAAATCGAAAAAAGTCAATTGGGTCAATTTCTTTGTTCTATCATTCTTTCATTTTCGATCTCACATAGAGTAATGCCGTTGTGACCACGAAGGAAGTGTGACATGGAATGGTAAATGTTTTCATCTGCTGGAACACGGTCCAGGCTTTAAGTTGGATTTGAAAAAAGATCTATATATAATCTTTGTTTGAATTTTCCTGGCTCTTTATTATGATTTAGTTTACTAACTAACTACTCAAAATTTGGAAATTCAACCAAACTCACAAAAGCGACTTCTTTAAGAATCTACAACGTTTTGCTATCGGTTCTATACTTTGTCATGGATCCAACTTTTGATTTTATTTGTCTAAATTGCTGAAATATATTCTCTTTTCGTCACAAGTAACAATATAGTGGATAAAATGGTTATGATGTGAATTTTGCAGATATTTTCAGCAAGTAAGTCTACTTTCTTAAGTTCACATTTCTGTCGATTCATAGATAATGCCAATTGATTTTTCAAAGATCGCAAATTTGCCGTATAATTGATGTTTGAGGAATGTGGAATTTGGAGCATAATGTACGACTATTCGTTTAGTGACTTGTTTCAATAGCTTTCCGGATTTTTTGAGAATTCGATCTTAGGTCAGTGTCGGTGTTTTCGGACTTTATGAATGACCCGAGACCGCTTTGTCACTTTCAACTGTGCATATTTTTGAAGCCGCTTCATTTAAGGCCTTGTTTCCAATAATGACGTAAAATGACACGAATTTCTAATTTTTTATGGTGTTTCTAGAGAATTAAAAAATTTACTAAATTAATTATTTCTGTAGGAGGAGGTATCGAAAATTTCCGTATTGTTAGTCGCTTAGCCGAGGACTTTGCTTCAGCAAAGTGACAGTGAAATATAATTAAACGGCTTCTGGGAGAAGAACTCTTTTTGTTTCAATCAACTCAAAATTTACCAAATTTAAACGATTATTTAACCTCAAATAATTTTTTCAGAAAATTTTATTTTGAGTTAACTTTTTTCATATAATAAATGCATTTAAAAATGCACAAATATTTGAATATTAAAATGCTTTTTTCAATTATATTTTTCAAAGGTTTATTATTTATATTATTTTTTTCAGAAAATTGATATTATATCCCTGGATATTCATATTCAAATATCTATCTTCGTTATTACTTACAAAATAATTAGTAGTTTAATAGGAGCAAAGTTAAATTTAATTAATCATAATATTAAATTTTATAATTATGTTGTATTATAATTAGGGATGTACCGGTTTCCTTTTTGGAAATCCTGCCGGTGCCTGAGACGGAGTCAGAATTTTTTTCAAATCCGGCCGGAGTTTGAAAAAATCGAAAATATTTGAACATTTAAACAAAACGATAAACAAACAAATGCCCAAACCAAATCGCAGTATTAAATTATTATGACAAATTCGCACACACCGTTTGTTGATGAGTTACGTCGAATTGATTTATCTGTTTCTGATTCATGTAAAGTGTGGCTCAATCGACTGATTGAGACGCGACTATCTATAATTTCATTCAATGAAAGATATGGAAATGTTTGAGGCCGTTATTACTACTAATTCCTTTTTTAATATAATTGTGAAATAATTGTATAAAACGATTTACGTTTATAGAAAATAATTCATTTAATAACAGAAAATCAATTCTAAATGGCATCAAAATTACAGTAAAATATCGCTTCGAAAATAAAATCTGTAAAACTGCATCCGTAAATGCATCATTTTTGAGATCATATTTTTACACAATTTGTTATTTTATAGGCGCTTTATTTATGAGAGATTTTAATTTTTGTCAACATTAAGCAAAAGCCGGTATCAAAACCGGTACAATTTTGCCGGAGCCGACGCCGGTACCGGATTTTCAAAAATAGCCGGATAGCCGGTTTTCCGGAGTCAGAGCCGAAAACCGATACATCCCTAATTATAATACAAAGTGATCTCAAAGTGCCTTTGATATTTTAAATGTATATATCATCTTTATTATTACAAGTATACAAAACACATGTTGAATTTAATATTATTAATTTGATTTTATATATATAGATTATTTTGTTTTACTGTGAGTGTTCGCATTTGACACTACTTTGACCCAACATATTATTTGGATATGCCCAAAATCAAATAAAACTTTCTTTTTTTAATTAATTAATATTAATATTATAAACTTATTAATTATAAAATATTCTATTTTAGATGCGAGAAAATCTCCGATCACCCCAGCGCCCGCATCAAGATTTGGCTTGTATAACAAAAAATATTCAAGACCCCAACACATTTTAATTCAATGACTATAAGAATTTTGGTGAGCTCACAAATTTTGCAAATTTAGTATTTAAAAGAAATGCATTTGTTAACAATGATTCTCGTGTATCCAAAAAATAAATTTTATTGAAGAATTCTAGGGTTGAAATTTATTTTTTTAATAATAAAGATGAACTACTGACTTCATTCATTGCTGACTTCAGGCTGTGTACTATTTTGTATTGAGTAAATTTATTTATGTTGTAGAGGCACATAAGTTAAACATTATTTAATTTCTTTATTTTGGATTATTTATTTTTTTTACAATTTTGAAATACCAATCTATTAAATTTCAATCACACCGTTTTGCCAGAGTGACTGATTTGTTGTGTGGTATGTTGGTTGTTTTTATTTTTTTGTACTTTCTTTTTTTAATTAATTAATATTAATATTATAAACTTATTAATTATAAAATATTCTATTTTAGATGCGAGAAAATCTCCGATCACCCCAGCGCCCGCATCAAGATTTGGATTTTGTTTTTTTTGGCGTGTGTTATTATTTTTTTTATCTTAATCAATCACAATCAGTCGACACTCTTTATAGATTTAAAGGGGGATTTTCTTATGACTGAGGTGGCAGGAATCTCCAAACCTACATACTGACGATGACCCAAAGAAATTTACACAGAGGTTTTTTTATTCAAGAGATCAATGAATTTACACTTTTCGCCATACCAACTACCTCAAAGTGTATTAAAGTATCTACATACTTTTCTTTCAGTGTCACTCATATTATAAACAAGAAAAAAAATCAAATAAAATTGTCGTAGATGGCGAAAAGTGTAAATTAATATATATTGCATCTAAATTAAAATGTCAAAAAGTCAATAAAATAAATCAATAAAAATGCAAGTTGAAAATTACTTGAAGTCGACGATTGCGATATAATTGTTTTCGCTTACAGAAATTTGGTTGTCTAACAATTGGCATCCTTCTTACTCAAAATCAGCAAATAACCGAAAATTATTTGATTCATATATTCGGAAAAGATTGTACGACGTGTTTGATAGCAGACGGCTTAAAGTGACATTATTTTTATTTGTTAGTTTGGAACTTTGACGAATTTTGTCTGTAATTGTTTCTTATTTTGTTAACATTAAAGTTGATTATTTAAACATTGGTTTTTAATATATTTTTTTAATCACACAACTAAATTAATCAAAGAGGTAGTTTCCTTTGATTATTTTAATTATTAGATTTTTTGCTCTATTTTAATAGTACGCACGGTCACCCTTACATATGTTAAAAGAAATATATAATCTTATGAATGTCCTTAAAATTAAAAATTAAGGAAGACGCTGTTTTAAAAATATTGATGTGACAAAAATGGTGGAATATTAACTATGAGAACAACACCGAAGTAGGATAGGGCGCTGGGAGATTGCTGCTTTTATTGAACAGCAATACTTTTTACTCAATCAATTAGCAAATTAGATAAAAACATAATTTCTTTTAATATGTATTTCTCGTGAGGCTTTACTTCTAGCAGACTTGTTCATAACAGTCTATTTGCAAATGGTTATCCATTAGTAGAATTAAAGAGATACAAAACTTTATCAAGTAAAATATTTAATGTTACATTATAAGTCATCTAAAAGGAAAACCTTCAAAATTCATTTCCCATACAAAATATAAAGATGCTTACATCAAAAGATCGGGATGCAACTACTACAAGGAAATGATGGAAAGTATAGCTGATCAAAGCCAAAACTTGAGAGTTAAAATAGTTTCAAATATATTGTATAATTCTAGATGGTTTATATCTTTTTTTGTACTGTAAAGAATACAAAAAAGAATTTTATTGTAGCTTATGATTCCTAAACGTTATTATTTTCTCAAATCTATCTATAAGAAAACAGACAACAGAGTGAAACCTTTAATATTATTATTTGCTTGAATTAATTTTAGAAAATAGCTTCAAGAAAATCCATCAAGTTTATATTAAGGGAAACCAATGATGATGACACGGAATCTTAGGCTGATACACCTGCTTGTTCTCAAAGCATGATTCATGAAATACCTTGCTTGACCAATACATCACGCATAACACAAGGTTGTCCATTTTAATGCTGATATGACTCCATGATTAATATCAAACGTCTAATTAGAAAGGTAAACCAATTTTGGGATTTCTAACATTTCCATTAAAGAAAAATATTACTGTGATTCAGGATATAACATTCTGATTCTTTTCAAAACGATCATTTATAAGGACAGTATTTCTAATCTTTAGGAAAATTTTGTCGAAGTACTAAAACTAGCGATAAGGAAGGAAAGTCAAAATCACTTAGTTTTTTAAGACCATAACTTGTGAATAACTTGCATAAATACACGGCGTCAAGAAGGACAATATTTATGTACCTGATGGCTTGACTAAGAAATAATTAGAGTACATTTTGATACCAGAGAAATCCAAATCTATCAAGAACAAAGCCAAAACGAGAACTCTCAGGAAATCAGATATAAGAAGTAATCATGATCTTGTCATGACAACTTTCAAACTAAAGCTCTTTACAAAAACTAGAACAAAACATCCAAGAACGCTTTTTGACCAGGAGAAACTGAAGGATACTAGAATCAGGAATTTGCTTCTTCTCTGCTACTCAAAGATCAGCAACCACAAAAACTATGTTACGAGTTCCCAAACATCATCCTAGATACAGTCGAAAATGATCTGAGAAAAAAACGAATGGTGAAGAATCCCTAGACTAATGGAGTGATACTAGACTGCTGTGACAGACAACGCCAACTGAATAGTAAGAGTAATGACGGTGAAAACCAGATGCAAGATTAGTAAGGCGAAAAAGGAAGTTCGGATGTTACTTAGGAAGGCCAAAGAAGATTAAGTGGAAGAGCAAGCAAATTTGTAAGAAAGTAGTTTTGAAACAAACAATTCTAGAGAGGCATTCAAGACTATTAAGAAACAGAGTCAGAAAAAGGACGAATAGGGGTAATTGAGGATCAAAAATACTTACAGGGAGTAGAAAAATTGCTCTAAGGAGGAAAAAATACTGCAGTGAACTAAACAACTTCGTCGACAGAAGCATCCACATCTCTTCTGATATGGAGATGACAAAGATCAGGAATGCGACTAAATAATTGTCGATTTGTTCAAAGAAATAAAATTTTTTTACTTGGATTAAACTTGAATTTATGATGTATTTTCCACTTTAATCGATGATCTTTTACCATCCCTCTGGAAACATGAAAATTCCACGCTTGTAGAAAGTAGGATCCCTTTCTACCAATAATTTAGTTAAGTGATATTTTATAGCTTCATCATCATTGAAGGTTTTATCACAAAGTCAGTTGATTAGGGAATGAAATAAGTAATAATCCGATTAATTAATTCCCAAGTAATATCCATCAATTTTTAGAGGAGTTGCGAAAGATTTGTGTGGCCTTGCATTATCGAGGTGAAAATAACACCTGTTCGATTAACCAGTTATGGTTGTCTCGTTACCGACAGTGGACCTCTAACTTGATAATTCGTTTTATGGGAGCAGTTCAAAATGCACTGGACTTTTCAAATCTCACCAAATAGACAGGACAATTTCTAAAACTGAAATCAGCAACTACTACCCAATATACGTGGACGTTCCGAAAGTAAATGGAAATACTTATATGCGGGTGTGCGCGTGTGTGCATCTTACAGAGGGACAGATGGCATGGTGATGTGATGTACTTACTAGCCAATAGAAATCAAGCAAAAGTGGCATTGGTCCATGCAACATGTGAGCAGCATAGAGGAAACTGTCATAGGCAGTGTTTTCATTTTTGTTTAACACATGGAAGACGCAGTACGTTCTCAGCGTGTCATCATCTTTTTCCTTTGGAAAGAGGATACTCCAGTGTCTGACATTGTGCGCCGCTTATCAAATGTGTTTCAAGGAAGAGCCCTGCAAAAGTCTGCCGTCTACAACTGGGTGCATCAATTCGAAAATGGACGTGAATCTTTGGACGACGGAATTCTTTGACAGTGGTATGAAGGCATTAGGGAAGCGTTGGAATAAGTGCATTCGTATTTCTGGTGAGTATCTTGAAAAGTTTGACAGTGATGAGGATGATGAATGACGTATTTCTTCAATAAATGCTTTCTTGTGGTGTCGTCTCCCTTTTTTCCACTTACTTTCGAAACGCCCCTCGTAGTTTAGAGACTCAAATTCTATTTCATATTACATTTTTTGAATAAATATATTTTTTAAAAAATATTAAAATATAAACCATTTAAAATATTATTTTGAAAACAAATAAAATTTAATTAAAAAATTAAAAAGAATCTAAATTTCAATCAAAATTCTTTCCTATTGTTTCCAACGACAAATTTTAAATTTTTAGATTAAAAATAACTTTGAGAAATTTTAAATTATTTTCCAAAAAAATAAACTAAAATAAAATAATTAAATTTTTAACAAAAATACAACTAACATTTTTATTTAATATTTCTTTTTATTTTTCCAAAATAAGACAATTTAATTTTTAGAAACAGTAAATATAAATTAATTTAATGTATAAAAAATTATTTTCCAATAGTTAAAAATTTTTTTTTACATTTAAAACATAAAAAGTTTTGCATCTGCGCCTTTTTCGCTGCATTTTTCTTAATAAATATTCATTTAATAATTGGTATTTTAATAATGTTTTATTTTATAAATTTTATGGTTTATATGGTGACACTTTGTGCTTTCATACTTTTTGCAGGTAATTCTCAAAATTTCAATTGAATAATTTCGGAACATTTTTTTTTGAGTTCCAACTAGCCCAAAGCGCTGCTGAGATGGTTCAAAAAATTGACACTGTTTGAGGCGTCAATAGTGTCGACAAATTCCGTTCCGCAGATTTTTAACTTGAAGATGAACCACAAACCGGTCAACATACAGCAATCCAGGATGACGAAAAGAAAGTCAAGGTCGAAACATACTCATCTTAAACAGTTTGAGGTATGGCGGAAAGACTTAATGTTATAGAAATGCAGGGAAAGATCCTTTGAATCGAATTGGAAAAGTGAACAATAAAAGTGAACAAAAGTGATAAATGGGTCCCTCACGATTTAAACGAACGCCAGATATTTAAAGGTTTCGAAGATTCTTCTGATTGTGGTGGTCCAGATAGACTCATTTCTCGTTCAATGTTACAATACACTTCCAAAAATGGTCATGTATTGTATGGCTGAGCAACTGGTACAAAATCCAACTTGTCCGTTAGCTTATGCTTTGATTAATTTATGAGGATCTTGGTGGGGCCTTTTTGGAACCAAATCAAGATGCTTCTACTGTCGGTGAATTTACGATTTACCTGTTCCAAACTCATCAGTCAAATTCCGAGTACTAGATGAAGGCGCAATATTTAACCAGATTTACAGGTCTCCATTATCTAACTTTAACGGCTTTCCTGAACGAGGTTTTCCTCCAAGACTCATGTCTCCAGAATCGAAACGCTTAAACCACTTTTAGATCGCGGCATATGCAATATTTTCTTCACCTTCGGCAACACAATTCTCTTGTGTGACCTTTCCAGTGGAAAGACCTCTCTTCCAGCAGTAACGAATCAACAACCGCAGCTCAATTATAACCGTTGTCGTATGGATAAAAAGGATAACGATTACTACTAGGGCGGATCAAAAATTAAAACTGCTCGCACCAAGTTCAACATCTAAGAACTTACTTCAAAGAAGAATTCAAGTACCATTAATTTAAATAATTAATCTTTTTAATAAAATGAATTAAGGAAACATTAATAACGCAATCTAAATTCTGATTGTAGATGTTCTTTCCAAGAACAACTTTTTGAGCCACCTAAAATCAATAAAAATTCAAATTTTCTAAAGTGTTTACAAACTTTTAGGACAACCTAATATTTACAAAATAAATAATATTTTTCAACTTAATTATAAACTAATATATTTATTGGGTTAGGAATAAGTTCCCGTCGTTTTTTGAAAAATTAAAATTTTATTTTTTAACAAAAAAGCTACTAGAAATTAATCACAAATATAATCTCCGCCATTGTTCACGACTTCTTCCCAACGTTCAACGAGTTTTTCAAGGCCTCTTTGGTAGAAATCGCCCGGTCTTGACAAGAAGAATTCAGCCAACTAAACTTGCAGTTCTCCATCATTGTTGAACGAAACACCACACAAAGCGTTAGAAAGCGAACGGAAAAGATGAAAACCAGATAGAGCCAAGTCAGGTGAATGCGGAGGGTGCGGTAACACTTCCCAATCAAGTGTTTGAATGGCTTCTTTTGTCATTCTGGCAATATGAGGACGTGCACTGTCGTATTGCAAAATAATGCCATGTTGTCGATCCGGATGTTTTTGTCTTATAGCGGCGTTGAGTCTATGCAGCTGTTGAACATAAAGTTCTGCGTTCACTGTTTGGTGTCGAGGAAGCAATTCATAATGAATAATCCCTTCCCAACCCCACCAAACGCATAGCATTGTCTTTCTTGGATGAAGATCCCGTTTTGCTCGCGGTGTCGATTGTTCTTCTCGTTTACGCCATTCTTTACGCTGTTTCATGTTGACGTACAGGCACCATTTTTCATCACCCGTTACAATTCGATAAAGAAATTGTTGCTTATGACCGTGAGTAGAGCGATGACTGGCAACCAAACTCGCCGAAATTGTGGATCGCTGGTTTTTTGTTGTTTTCGGTCAAAAGATGTCGGACCCAAGCTCCCATTTTTTTAACTTTTCCCATTGATTCTAGGTGGTTACGACAGTTTTTTTATCACAATCCATTTGTTCCGCCAATTCTCGAGTGGTTTGACGCGCGCCATCATGCAAAAGTTTGTTCAAACGCTCTTCATCGAATTCATTTGGTCGTCCTGAACGAGGTGCATCCTTGAGGTCAAAATTGCCAATTTTAAATTTTGCAAACCAATCACGAGCGGTTCTATCAGCTATAGCACCTTCGCCGTATACTGCACAAAGCTCTCGGGCAGCGTCTGCGGCTTTGGCGCCTCAATTATACGCAAACAATAGATGGTGTCGGAAATGCTCATTTTTGTCGACTTAACATTCCATTTCAATGGTCTAAAAATCGACAAAAATTAATCTGAATAAAAAAACAAATTGATTAAAAATTCAAAAACGGTGGGAACTCAACCTAATATTTGTTAAATTAATTCAATTTAAGAATAAAATTTTTTTTAATTCATAAATCAAAAGTTTTTCGTTTAATTTTTTTATGCTTAGGTTCTTGTCGAAGAATGATGTGACTTTAATTAACTACACAAGATTTGTGCAAAAATAGACAATTTGGTGATATATGTCACTAATAGGTCACGTAATATTCAGTAGCGGATTTAGATTTCGGTGCGTAGTGGGGGGCCAGAAAACTTTCAGGGGGCACCAAAAAGGATAAATGTAGTACTACTAATACTACTTTCCACTGGAAAGTGAAATCTTAAGTCTCAGTAGTATTCTCCACTGCCCAAAATTATTATGCCTGCTAGCCTACTACATCATCTATGTCTAACAACACGACATGGTAATATTACAAATAGCAAAGCATCAGCAGCAATATGTTGCTGTGTACACGTTAATAATACATACCAAACCAATCCATTTAGTTCTTCTGCATCATAGACCTTGTATCAGTGTTAAGGATGAAACTTAATCATAGTGCAGCTAATTCTTGTACACAAAACTACACATTTATAAAAGTCATCTTGGGGGCGCCATTTAGAATCCAACAAGGACGTGGGGGGCTGTCTGCCCCCCAGTCCTATAGCTAAGTCCGCCACTGGTTATTTTGTTATCACAATCTGATCTACCCCTGATTGGATAATCACAACAACCAATCATTGATTAATATACCGAATGGAAAAGTAAAGTTGCATCAATATTAAGTTTTCATTAAAATAATATAAATTTATTTAATCAGTGCATCAATATGTAACAACGATAATAATTTAATTTAAAAAAAAATTCCGAAATTTTTTCATTAAATTGCATATGTAATTTAAGTAGAAAATTTTCCTTGTATCAACTTGTAATTAGGGTTCCAGAATGAAAAAATGTAAAAAAAAATAAAGTTTTGATTGCTATGATTATATTCAAGTCAGGGACATCAACTGTTCGTGTAGCGAATTAAACTTTTTCTTTCATATGAACATGATTAGTTTTTGTAGAATTAATTGCTCATTTACGAGTATCTTACATTGCTAAACTATGCTTTAGAAGCTGTATTCAATCTCAATGTCTGAGGGTGAGTACTTTATCTCAATAAAGTACACTGTACTTTATAGAAACTCCTCACAATCTCAAGCATTGCATTTTATTGATTTAATTTAATGCGAATTTTAGATGTAAATTTATCATTAAAATGATGTTCATTGGTTTAATTAAATTTTGCAGAAAATTTCTTTGCGATAATTATTAATTTTCTAAATTGTTTAATGAACACGGGGCCCTGGTCGCTTCAAACTAATGTATTTATTGTTCCAAACAGATGCAGATGCATTAATTTTGGTACCTCGCAATTCAGGTTCAGCAAGCATGATGTAAACCCACATGATTAACAAATAAATGTTTTGATGGTATAAGGTTTAGTACCCAACATCCACTGAAACAGTAGTAAACTGTGGTAATTACTGCATAGAGCAGTGGTTTCCAACCTTTTTGTACCGGCGCCCCCCTTTAAAAAAACTGGTGCGTCCCCCTTTGAAAAACAAATTTATGCGTCACGTATTCTGCTGATTCATTTTTTTTTGACACCAATTCGACTTTTTTGGTTTGTATTCGAAAATGATATTTTGGAAACAGCTGCATGCCCTTTTTGCAACATTCTCGCGCCCCACAAGTTGGAAACTACTGGAATAGAGATTTGAATGGTTGAGTAGGACGACTTTTACGAGGTAACTTGAAGTATTAATGGATGTGACAGAAGTCGAAGAAACGAAAACTTGAGGGATTATGGTTGATAAGAAATTTCGAGATCGAAATTGAATGTTTGCCATGGGAAGAACACTATCAAGCCAAATAAGTTTCGACAATAATAGTAGTGCATTAATGATAATGCAAATTAACGGAACACACGTAGTACCATAGATTGTCATCGGTTTTGATGTTACCATTACTCAAAAGCACTGGATATATTATTTTTATAATTAACCATTCCAAATATTTTGTGGACTTAGCAACTGCGGAAAGCAATAAAACATGTAAACCTTTCCAAATGACACTGAAGATAGCATTATTAGATTAAGGAAAGTATCATGATCACATTGATATTCATCTTTTTGGACATTAATGGGAAGAGTGTTGAAGAGACAGGGTTTTCATTTATTCTAAAATTCATGACAGGAAATAATACATAATCTAACCCTAACCAATATTCTTTTATAACAATAAAGTTTCCCCATTAAGTAAAATTTTTTTTGTATGTTAAATATTATTTTAAAGAACATCTATATCTAAAAATCCTATAAAATTAAACCATTAATCCCTGATGTGGATAAAGACTAATTGATATGATCTAAATTTTTCCAAAAAAAAGTACTTAGTTCAATGGTTTAGTATCTCACAAGAAATGCAATGTCTTTTAATATACTATAGCAGTGAATCTCAACCTTATAGCTGGAGAGGAACCCCACCGAAACATTATTCTACCTTGAGGAACTCCTGTGCAATATTTTTTGCAGCATATAATTTTCAAAAATACAAATATTTATATTGAGAATATTGTACATGTTTGTTGATGACATTTAAAAAAAATTTTATTATTGAAAAGACTAATTTTATTCTTATCAAAAACTCAGAGGAAAATCGGAATCTAGTGTATCTTGCACAACCCGATGATTCAGTCATGTTTGTGACAGACAGACAAATTTCACCTTCCGCAGACATCAGTTGGCCTCATTTCTTATGTTTGATGGTTGTCAGAGCTGAAAATCCGAATTCCCCCAAATATGAAGTTGAAAATTGCACGAGATGTCGCAGCACTTTATGGACAATTGTAGGATATTCATTTTTAACCATCAACCAAAATGCATTCAGGTTAATTATATTAAGCTTTGTATATTTAAACAATAAGTAATAATAATAATAAAATAGATTTTCGAAATTGAATTTAACATATTTATTTGTTTGTTGTTCTAATTCGAAAATTTGGAAACTGCGGAACCCGTTGAGTGTACAGAGGGAGCCCTGGTTGAATTACACTGTTCTACAGAATTAAAGTTTCGCTTTTACGAGTGTGTTCTGTTGACTTCTATCCTTCCAAAGAGGTACAAGACGAATCAAACCTGGTACTTCCTTGTTACCCTTTAGAATCAACGAATATTTGACCATACCTTTGTAAATAGAGAATTATTGATTTACAAAAAGGAATATAACTTGAAAATTATTCATTCTTATTTGTTAATTTGCTGGAAACAAATTTGAATAAAACTATTTTCTACAAGTTTTAGTTCTTCGAAAAATAGACATTCATATTTTATTAGCAACCATTAAAATATTTTATATTAATAATATCCTCCATCCGACAATGTCAAAATTTGACTTATTCCTAACTGACTTAGAAACAGCATAGATCCCCAATGGGAGAACATTTTTATATGTATTATTAAACTAAAGTGATTATTTATATTTTTATATGTTAGAAATATTTATAAACCATGGTTTTCTCTACCAATAGCCACAATTATCTAAGTTACCTGAATCCATTCTTCCACAAATGTGTTCCGATGTCATAAACTGGCTGGCCATTGTCGTTTTCCCAACAAAGTTCGATCCAATGATTTGCACTTCCAATCTGTTGACAATCTTTTGCTCGCCTCCACAATTAATTCCCAAACGATAGCAAGGAAGATGTAATTCTTCACTGTCATCTCTGTCTGATTTGTGGGGATCCAATGGATCGAATTTTTCCAGACTATTTATACTTCTTGCTTTTATTGTGTCAGCTTGACTCACAATACCCTTTGATGTTCTCTTAAAACTTCTCATTCTATACAGTTGAATTTCTCCTTCATCCGTAAGTTCTTTTTGACTTTCATTTTGTGACCACACTAATGTTTTATATTCCTTATTTTTAGCTAAGGAGTCTTTTTTGTTTAAAAAATTCTGTTCACTTTCAACTAAAGGAACATATATTGATCTTCGATGGCCTGTGGGACATCGATCTTTCATTGATCGCGATCGGAAATTGGTTTTAATAATTGGATCAGGATTCTTCAAATGATTCGGACTTGTTGATTCAGGAGAATATTTTATATTTATTTCAGGAGGGTAAAGATATGTTGTTCGCCTTGTGAGCATGGATTTACTTCTCGGACGAAGAAACTTCTCAGGAGAAATTGTAGAGGAAGAAGATTTTGAAGGGCTGTGGGAAAATTTCCGAAAAAATTCAAACTCATCAAGGGTGGGATCATTGGATTTATTATAGATATAAGGAGACAAATTGTCCATAGAAAGAAAAACAAATTACAATTTAGTAAAGAAATGTAAATTTGAGTTCGGATTTTAAAATTTCCTGAGTCAGATGCAGATGCAGACGATTTCCATTGGACAAATATTATTAAAATGGGATTGGATAAAAATATGAGTAATAGATGAATCGATTTTTTTAAATAAAATATTCTCAATAAACTGCGTTGAAAGTTTTTCCTGTGACTGGAAACACTTTTCCTGAAAGACAACAATACATAAATATTATCTTTAAATAAAATATCATGAAAATATTTTATTCATATTATTTTTATATTTAAAGAATTATTTTCTTATTAATATCAGAGAACAAGAAAAACTAATGAAGTCTCCCGCGAAATATTATTATTAATTCATAAAAAATGTACACATTTTTAACTTTTTGTAATTATAAAATTTTTTAGAGGTTTTATAGGTTTCCTCACGTTTGATGGCTCATTACAAGTAACTTTTTGGATTAATATTTCCTAAAACCATAAACACCTAACTATTTAAAGGCTCCACTTATGAGCTTTAGATATCCCTCACAGGAAGTAATGATACCTCACGGTAGAGGTTCATAAGCTATCCTACGATCTGGATACTGGTCAGCCCACCAGCAAAGGCAAGTTACAGACACTGTCTTAACACGGAATTAGACCCTATCTAGTTTTTAAGGGGCAAGGAGTGGTGGAAGACCAAGCACACTTTATTCAACCATTGATTATAAAATATGATCAATTTGTATTATTTTTATATATTATATTAATTTTCAAGAGTTTATTAGTAAACTTCTGGATTTTCAAATAATATTTATTATCCCTAAAAAATGATTTTTAAAAAATCAAATGAAAATCTTTTACAACTAAGTAAATTTAAATGTTAAAAATTAAAATAATATTAGTTAATTTTATCAATTTCATTAAATATAAATAATTTGTTTAAATAACCGAATATTGAAATATCATTAACATGGCGATTTAAAATGGTACGTAAAACCAAAAGTGTATTTTAAAGGATTAAATTTCTGTTCTCAGTGATATACGAATATTTTTAGTCTTAAATACAAATCTCGATTTATGATGAAAATATTTTTTTTAATTAATTAGGCATTGAATTAATGGAAAGAATTAATAAAATAAATGAAGTAACAAACGAAATCAATATTGTTGAATTTGTATCAAATCATTTCTACTTTTTATTACCGAAAAGAACAAACTTTAAAGAATCTAATTTCTTAAAAAAATCGTGTTTAATAATTTGCATTTAGGTTTTAAGAAGTTTTAGAATGGAAAGAGCACAACCCGTCATGGAAAAACTGAAGCATGAGGAATAATAGGAAAGATAATATTTAAATGCATCTCTCCATAGAAGATCTAAGACAGACTAGGAAAAATTGTTACCCGAATTAGAATTTACTTTAACTACAACATAGAAGAAGACAATAAGCAAGATCCTGGATAAAATTATCTTTTGAAAGAGAATACACAGGGAAAATGGCATAATAAAGATGAGAATATTAACCAAAATAATGAGACTAAAAAAAGAATCAACCAGAAGGAAGTTCCGATTCGGAGATGAAGTACTAGTCAAAGTGAAATCTAGAATCAAGGAAAAAGATAAGTATGAAGGACCTTACAAAATACCGACTCAGACATAAAAATGGGAAAATCTTGGAGAATTATAACAATTCATAATGAAGGGGGATAAAAGGAATGAGTTAAATAACTTATTTAGAAAATTCAGATTTATTATTGCTACGTTAAAAATGAAAAAATAAATTAAATTCATAAACCTAAAAACTATGCATAAATTTTATAAAAGGGTAATTTTAAATTACAAAAAGATAAAAATTCAAATTCAATATTTTTAATTTAAAAATACACAAAAGTGGAAATATGTTAATTTAAAATTTTCATAAACATATAAAAAACAAAAAAGATATTTTAAAAACACTAAAAATATTTAATTTAAAATAATAACTTATTTTGAAATAAAATAATTTAATTAAAAAACTGTTGCAATAATTTTTAAATTTTAAAGAAGAAAAAAGAAAATAAATAAATAAATAAATGAAATTTTCGAAATGAAAATCGATATTTTTTTGTAAAAAAAGTTTTAAAAGAATGGCGATAAAAATTTGTTTGAATTTATAAGTAATATTGTTAATAAAATTTTGATAATTATGAATTCTCGTTCAAATTTTAAAGACCAAATGAAAAAAATTATAAATTTAAAAGATTGTGAATGAGTAAAATAAATCTGAGCCCCTCAATGTTAAATCTCATTATTCATTGATATTTCATCTGACAAAGGAGAATTATATGAAAAAAGAATGATTATGTTTTTATGTTAATTAATTAAAAAGTATATGAGTGGCAGAAGACTTAGATGTTTAAAAAATGTAAAGAGATATTAGAAATCGTCTGTCTGACGCGGTTCGAAGAGAGAATTGCCTAATTGAACCCATCCAAGAATGGGACTCCAGTAAAATCAAGTTGCTTGTTCCTATTTTCCTTTGGAGATAGAGAGAATATTATTAGCAGAACTTATGAAAATTGAATTAAAAGTTTTATTTTCCACTCTGTCGTTCTTGAAAATTGTTTTACATACAATCTGAAAAAAAGAGAAAATTTTTTAATTTATTATTTAATTAATTACTTAAAATTTTCATATCCATTCTTTATGCAGACAGAATTGTACGTTGTCAGCAAAATTTTAATTAAAAAAATATTTTCAAAAGAAAACACAATAAAAATCTGAAAAATTCTGTTGTCCAAGCAGAGTTCTGCCTGCATAAAGTATGGATATAAATTTTTTTTAATTTACTAGTTAGACTTTAAATCAAGTTTTTATTGGACTTTATTTAATTTTTGACGATAAATCAAGTGTGTATTAGCTGAGTATCGGCTTGTGTATGTGTGAGAAATGTTTTCGAATGGTGTTTATTGTGTGTTGTTTGGTATGTTGTTTTAGGATTGTACTTCTCCCACCCAGATGGAAGATTGATATTTTAAACATTTTAAAACGTCGAGTGTTTAATCAATTATTAAAATTTAAATAATCACTTTAAAATTAAACTAATTTTTTATAAATAATATTTTAATAATATTTTCTTAAAATAAATAAAAATTATTTTAAATTTAAAGTATAAATTATTTTTGCAATAATTAAATTGTAATTTAAATTTGTTTGAATAATAAGACATTAAAGAATATTATTAAAGATTATCAATCAAGAACGATGACGCACTACGCAAGTTTTACGAAGAATTTTTTTAGTGACAATTCAAATTGTGATATAAATAAATGTAAAGAAAACCCAATTAATGTTCTTAATAGTATGTATGTATTGTATGCATTTTGCATACATACACAATGCGTAAGAGAAATGTTCTATATTTAAGTGCAGATTGCTATTTTTATATTCTGTTTGCAGTTATTTTATAATTTTTAATTGGCTGTTTATTTTTAGATAGCTAATTTTATATAGAATTTTGAAGTCGATCGAAGAATTGATATTTTGGAAAAAAATTCTTTCTTAAATTTTTTCTTAAAATAATATTATCGTTGATAAATTAATTCTTATTATAAACTAAAAAACCGGTTTTCGGTTTCCGAAAATTGCATTAAAAAACCGGTTTTCAAAAACTGACAAACCCTACATTGGACCGTAAAAAAGGTCCAATAATAGGTCCGTTATAAACATAAACCGTCAATTTAAACTCGTAACAACTGTCCAATTAATCTTTGATCAAAATGAATGACTTTCGAATCGATGAATTTATCACAAAATTTATAATTTAAAACTTTTATTAATCCCCCAGTACTGCTATTTTTTCTGATCAATTATTTTCTAGAGAACAATTTACCACTTCTAATAATTCCCAACACTGAATTTTTTAAATAAAATTTTTTGTCTAATAGGATTTAAAAAATGATTTTTGTTGTACTATTTGGGAAGAGGTTTTGTTTATCAACTAATGAACTAATATTGTTAAAATATCAAATCCTATTTTACTTATTAATAGACTTGTTAAACCAATAAACAAATTGTAATTAACCATAAAAATTGATTTATTTACACTTTAATTGTAAAAAATTGGTTTATTTACAAACTAATATATTTATTTTAATTAAAGTTTTTCAATAATTTTTACATATCCCATATTTTATTGATTCCTAATGAAATCTAACAAGCATAGCAACCAATATAAATTAGAAGCAATTAATGATTATAAGGCGGGAGGTTATTAACTAATAGTTATTTTTTTGGTTTGTTTGGATTGGTTTTTAGATCAATCAATGTCTTATTCTTTTAACTTCTACAATATTTCACGATGTAGTGTTATAAAAATTTATAAAAAGTAAGATTTCAATGTGAAAAGTACCTTAATCAAAATTCATTTAAACTCGGTGGAAATGGCATTAAATGCCAAATAGATGAGTTAATGTTTAGATACAAACAAAAGCATCATGTTGGGCGAGTCAGCAGTGATTATAAGTGGGTTTTTGAAATTGTTGACACCACGATTTCCCCGGCAAATTATTATGTTGAACTTGTTGAAAATCGTAGAAGAGAAACGTTGTTGCCAATGATTGAAAGAGTTTTTAGAGATGGAAGTATTATATGGAGTGATGAATGGAGAGCCTATCAGTAAATTAATAGGCTTAATTTAGCACATCAAACTGTATACCACAGTTTGTTTTTTTGTTGATACAGTTACAGGTGAATACACAAAGTTTGGAATCCTTATGGAATAAGTTGAAAACCAGATCAAAAAAATGATGGGTATTGAACCTGATGTTTAGCGTCAATTTTAACAAGAATGGAAGTTCAAAGATAATATTGCTAAAAAAGATGTTCAATTGTTGTTTATTTTAATAATTTTTTAAAAAGCGTATTTTTTAATTTTTATTTTAAATCTTATAATTATGTAACATATGATTTTTATGTAATTATTAAAAAAGTATTTTAGGGGAAAAAAGACTGTTTTTTTAGTAGGGGAAAAACAAGGCCCAAATGATCTTCCTTTCTCATTATCTTGATGCAAAACACAAAGAAAAAATTAACCATTATTAATTTTTAACAAATCAACATGAAAATTAATTAAAATATGATTTATATACAGAAACTAAATTGTGATTTATTTGAACCATTTGTTTTAATATTACCGTATACATTAACTAGTTGACCGTCAATTTAAAATTCAAGCTTATTAATTATTTGTCAATATTGTTACTTATTTATCGTTTCGGTTATTATTTCTTGTTCAAAATTTTAACTTTTAAAATTAATTAATAAGGGGTACGAAGGAGACCACTAAGTGCATCTTCGTGTTTTCAAACTTACCATGTGTGTTTTAATTAATTATTAATTAATATATTAATTAATATTAATTAAAAATAATAAATTTTACCATTTTTCAATAAATCCCAAAATAATAAAAATGTCATCAAATTATTAAAAATACATTTAATTTAAATTTTACCAAAAAATATTAAACTTAATTAAAATTGTTAAATTAAAAATATGAACTTATAAAATGATTATTTTAATTATGTTCGAATAGTCAATCACTTTAATTTTAAATAAAAAAAATACCAATTTCCATCTGGGTGGAGAATCCCCATTCTAAATTCAACATACTTAAATCAACATCACTACATTTACACATTCAAATAATTTAAAATATTCCTCACAATTATTACTAATTATTAACTTTTGTGTTTAAAAAAGGATAATAAATTTTAATTGTCCAAAAAAGTTTTGTTAAAAATAAATCGGGTTTCAAAAATCGGCTTTGTCTCCCGAATGTTGATTTTTAATGGAAAATTCGAGAACTTAAATGGCTTCAATCATTAATAACAAGAATGAAATTGGTACTTGTAATTGTACTAAAAGTTATCTTAAGCGTCTTTGTAGAGGATAAATTGTGAAGTGTCTGGCATTTAAATTATTAAAATCATTAATAATGCAGCACTAACCTTAATTAGTAATTATAAGAAACAATAGCTAGAATGTCATAAAGAACAGATATAAAGGGTTTAATGGAAATACAAATAAATTAAAATGGATTCATTTAATAATCTTTCAAAACCGTTTCATTTTCTATCAAACTTTCTAACGGATAAAGCCAACATTAAAAAGATCGGAATGGTGTATCCCCAGAATCTTTCCCTACAATCCTCGAGTCACTTGAGTTATCCAAAAACGCACTTCGAAAGCAAAAACTATTGGAAATACCACATTTAGCACTGAAAATCATTTTGAAAAGTACCTGCAGTGTTAGATTTAAAATGAAAATAAAGGTTTATACAATAGATAACACTAAAAATGACATTGACCTTAGCTCAAAAACTACTCAAATATTGTAATAATGCGTTTTGTGACTGAATGCCTTAAATATAAATTCCCTGCAATACACCTCAATATTTTTTAGGACTAAAATAAATACAACCTTTGTGAAAATGAGCGACTACAACTATATATTTCGAAGTCTACTTTAACTCATCTTTTTAATGCTCACTATGGTACAGTTCCGCGACCATCAAAATCAAATAGGTTTTGTGTTTTTCTATCTGATAGAAAGTCTACTTTATATCCCAGTCACAATGTAGCACGGTTAAATGGGGTAAATGCATATGTACATTTCATTTGGCAGTCATACAAAGTGTCTCATCTATTTCAGTTTCATCTTCAAAGACTCGCATCATGAATTTATCAGACTTGGACGAGAAGTACGTTAATGGAGTAGGGGAAAAATGGGCATTCGTTACCACCCCCCC